>JAJTUV010000929.1:600000-820158 GCA_021653895.1 Mastomys natalensis | reverse complement strand
GCCATTCTAGGCTTGCTCTTAGATAAGGCTACCTTGACTTAAAGATTTTCCTCATCTCTTCCCATGTGCTGGATTAAACTTAACCCCACTCCCGGCACTATGCTGAAACACAGAAATTGGGAAGAATACAAGGGCCAACACCAAGTGGTAAAATCAGTGAATGCTTAGCATGCCTAATTAATTAAATTTGGGCAGACTGGATTACTTTTTCTCAACAAGTTACAAAAAGTTAAAGAAAAAGTTAATTGGAAAAATTAAGAACCCTCCATTTTAAACAATTTAAAACCACAGATACATATAATTTCAGTAATTGCTCTACAAGAAAGAGAGCCTGAAATGGAGCATAACTAAGAGGAGAATGACAAGAAAGAAAACAGAAAAAAGAGAGAGATCGGGAAAATGCAACAAACGCACAAAGCAACAGGTGCTAGCTAGAATTATTAAAGACTTCCATAGTAAAATTTAGTTATATTTACTGTAAAAAAAATCAATAACAAAACAATAAACTTAGTAATTTCTACTGAAGTTCTACCACTATAAATAGCACATAAATATTTTATCTCCTCCAAATTAATATTTGAATTATATATAAATAATGAAGGGATTAAATCAATAGATCTTACTTCAAGGCATATCAGTTTTCTGACCAAATTCACATTGCAGCCAAGCTGATACCAAATTTACCACCTTCAGACTGAAGACCTGTTGACAGAAGAATGGATACAGAAAATGTGGTACATTTACACAATGGAGTACTACTCAGCTATTAAAAATAATGAGCTCATGAAATTCTTAGGCAAATAGATGGAGCTAGAAAATATCATCCTGAGTAAGATGACCCAATCACAAAAGAACACACATGGTATGCACTCACTGATAAGCGGATATTAGCCCCAAAACACACAATACCTAAGATGCAACGCATAAACCTCATGAAACTCAAGAAGAAGGAGGAAGACCAAAGTGAGGGTGCTTTTGTCCTTTTTAGTATGAGTATCAAAAGATTCAACCAGAGCTCCCAGGATCTAAACCTCCAGCCTGAGAACAGACAGGGGCAAGCTGTCCTCTGAGAGGCTCTAACCAGCAGCTGACTCAGACAGATACAGACATCCAGAGCCAAACATGGATGGAGCTTGAGGACTCTTATAGAAGAATAGGTGGAAGGATTGTGGCCCTAAAGAGATAGGAACTGCACAGGAAGATCAACAGAGTAAACCAACCTGAACCCTTGGAGCTCTCAGAGACTAAATCACCAACCGTGGAGCCTATCTAGTCTACACAGATCTACCTCCATGGGCTGACCTAGGCCTCCCTGCACATATGTTGTAAATGTGCAGCTTGGATTTCATGTAGGTCTCAAACATCTGGAGTGGGGGCTATCCCAAAACATGCAGCCTGTATATGGAATATGGTCTTCTAGCTGGATGCCTCTCTGGCCTCAATGGGAGAGGAAGCACCTAGCCTCTCAGAGACTTAAAGTGGCAGGTGGGGGATACAGGAGGAGGGGTACTCAGAAAACAAGAGATGGGGAAGGATTGTGGGAGGGGGTGACTGGGATGGGTTATAAAGTGAATAAGCAAAAAAAAAAAATTAAAAAAGGGAAAAAATAAATATGCAAATAGTTAACTCTCAAGCTAAGAAATTCAGAGAACTAGTAAACTTCCTTAAAAAAAATTGTTTTCATTGAAATTGAATTACATCATTTCCTCCTCATTTTCCTTCCCCAGTTACCCTCCCTCAAACCCCTCCCATGCTTCCTCTACTCTCAAGTTGATACCCTTTTATTAGAATCAGTAAAATTTCTAAGAATTCCTCTTCAATTTCTTTAGAAGGGAGTTAGAAGATTTACAATAAAAATACAAATTCAGATAAAAACTCACTATTTTAGGTCATCACAGGAATAAGATATACTGTGCTTAATTGTTGATGTATATAGTCATGGGGTCTGGCTTTCTTCTCTAGTGGGTATTTTTATTGTGTGTAAAGGGGGTGTAAGCTTTTTTATTAACAAACAAACAAAAAAAAGAATAACAAAGTTTCTCACTGGACAAGAGTTCACCAAGTAACCAAGGATTTCGAGAACCCTGTCTTTTGATGCAACCAAAATGGGATTGCAAGCAAGTATCACCACCCCTGCCTTTTACATGGACCTAGTCCTGTAACTCAATTCTTCAAGCCTGCAAGGCAAGCACTTCAAAACTGAACTATCTTTTTTGCAACTGGTTCTGATTGCTATGAGAAAAAAGGCAATTTCATTAGCTTTCAGCTATTGGACCTACATCAACAGTATTGGCATCTCAACAGTAATAAAGTAAAATTAAAAACAATAGGCACTTCCATAATCTCATCTAAGCAAAGACAAAATAATAATACTGCCCCAAAACTAGTTTCTTCTTCACAGTTGTTATTGAATATAGCGCATGTACAAACACACACACACACACACACACACACCACACACAACATATATATTGTACATACAAAGGATTGTGAGAGAACAGGAGAGGAATCAGGGCAGCTATGAGTCTATGTGTAGGGTATCAGTTTATAGAAATGGAATCAGTTAGAACTGCTAGATTATGTTGAGATGACAGACATTGATACAGCTTTTAGCATGCTAAATTGTACTGTATTATGATCTCATTTACCTGTAGAGGGTAAGTCTGTCGTCCTCGCTAAGCAAAAATCAGAGCAGTGTTTACCCAAAACTGAGAAGAAATTAAATGTGCATATATGATCAGACAGCAAAGCCTTCATTTATGAGAGGAATGTATTCTAGAAATCAATAAACTATAAATTAAAAAAAAAAAACATGCTCATTGACTTAACAATGTACACATATACCATCTGATCACTGTGCACATTTTTACTGTATGTAATTTTTAATTGAGCACTAACTACTTCTTTTTTAATAAGGACATTTCATTGGGGCTGATTTTAGGTTTAGAGGTTCGGGCCATTATCATCAAGGTGGGAGCATAGCAGTGTCCACTCAGATATAGTGCGAGAGGAGCTGAGAGTTCTAGATCTTCATCTGAAGGCTACAAGAAGACTGGCTCCTATGTGGTTAGGTGGAGGTCTCATAGCCCATCCCCAGAGTGACACACTCACTCCAACAAGCCCCTACCTATTCCAACAAGGCCACACTTCCTAATTGTGACATTTCCTGGACAAGCATATTCAAATCACCACAGTGTGATTCAGAATTTATTATTAATGTGTTTAATCTGCTCAACATGTCACTGCCAAGATCGATCCATTTTAAAAGCAATAAACTAGTGTAGGAGAGAAGTAAAGAGAATTCACTAAGCCAACCTCAGAAATTGCTCCAGGGAAGACATTTGCTCTGACTTCACTTTTTCTTTCAATTAAAAATGTTGATTGCGTTCTTAAATATACAGACTAGAATTTAAAATTACTAAAATGTTCAACATGAAAAAAAAAAAAAAGAAATTAGTCACCATGTTTTTGACATACTCTTATTTATGACTTTTTTACTGGGCATTCATTGAGCTTTTTGATTTATTTGCTCATGTATTTATTTTGTCCTTTCATGTCCTCCTGCAGTAACTTTAATTGTACAGACATCAGTCCATTGAGTCCTTGTTGCAGCTTTTCTGGTGTTCTGTTATTTTGTTCTTTCTGCCTCTTTCTCTCTAAGTTCCATTTTAAATGGCCTCTATTCAGGTTCACTAGCATTTTTTTCCTCAGTGTTCAATCTGCTGTCAATTTCATCTAATGCATTCCATCTTTAGCACAGTAGTAATTGCATCTAGGATTGTATTATATTGTATATATATGTATGCATGTATATGTGTACATGTATATGCACACAAGTAGAGACCAGAGGTTGATGTCCTGAGTCTTCCTAGATTGTTCTATACCTTATTTTCTCTTTAGTGTCATTTTCCTTTTTTAATGTATCTGTCAATGTATTTATGTTGCTAAGCCTGCCAAATCTGAGTCTGAACCTCTGGGATCAACTTCTATAAGTTGGCTTCTGACCTTCACACACATTTCAGGCCACATAATACCACCCCACTATACACACATATACATTAGTATAATACATAATACATATATACATATTCACTGACCACTTTTAAGTAAAAATAAGAAGGAAATAAGTGAACAAATTAAATAGGGAGAGGACAAGAGGGAAGTTCAATGTGGTGTCTATAAGTGCTGCTTAATTTTTCCCTTGACATGTCAATTGTGGACTCTGTGGAATCTTTTATGAGGGGAAGGCTTTTACAGTGATGCACTTTTACCAGCATTTGTTAATTATGAATAACAATAGATTTCATCATGATGCTTTCATTTACTCCCCTCCTAGTGCCCTGCTTTTTCCCTTCACACTCACACTGAATCCCTTCTCAGCTTTTCTTCTTGGTGTTTTCATGTTTTTCTTCCTTTCTTTTCCATTTTCGTTGGTGACCAACATTTTATTAATGTTTATCACAGGATCTGGAGTGAGGGATAACTCACCAGAGCCTGGAATACTTACCAGTAGTTCATAATGTAGAAAATATGTCTCTAGTGGCCATTAAATGCTTATTAATACTAAAAGAGGAATCAGGTCTAATGAGTCGTAGTTACCTAGTCCCTACTAGCTGCTACCATTATCTGTCTGTAAGTTCTCAGAGGAAAGTGGGACTTCATGCCATTTCTGCATGGCACAATGTGTACAGGCCTAGTCTTTGTGCAGATACTGTGTCCATAAACACAACTGTTGTGAGATCAAGAACACATCTGCTGAGTAATTCTGCCTTGATTATAACAATGCATATTTTTCCAAAGCCTTTTCCCTAACATCATATTTCTCCAAAATAATTTTAAATCTTTATTTTTATTTCTAAGTAATATTTTTATTTTATTTGATATTTTCTTTATTTACATTTCAAATGTTATCCCCTTTTCTGGTTCCCCCGAAACCCTCTATCTCATTCCTTCTTCCCTGATTCTATGAGGGTGTTCTCCCAACCACCCATCCACTCCCACCTCCATGCCCACAAATTCCCCTACAATGGGACATCAAGCCTTCACAGGACCATGGACCTCTTCTCCCATTGATGCCTGACAAGGCCATCCTCTGCCACATATGTGGCTGTCACCATAGGTTCCTCCATGTGTATTTCTTCATTAAACTACTCATGGGCATATACCCAAAAGTTTCTCCAACACAAAACAAGGACACATGTTCCACTTTGTTCATAGTAGCCTTATATTTAATAGCCAGAAGCTGGAAAAAAACCAGATGTCCTTCAACAGAGGAATGGATACAGAAAATGTGGTATATTTACACAGTGGAGTACTACTCAGCTATTAAAAACAATGAATTCATGAAATTCTTAGGCAAATGGATGGAACTAGAAATATCGTACTGAGTGAGATAGCCCAATCACAAAAGAACACACACGGTATACACTCACTGATAAATGGATATTAGTATTAACATATCAGCTTCAAAGATGTGCACTCCCTTAGGACACTCAGGAGTTACAAAGTTATAGTGATTGCATAATTTGTATTGCACAGTTTTAATCATTTAAAGTGTATCTTTAAGAGAGCTATATTAGGGGCTCACACTTTAGCTTGAAAGGAGTCGATGAATTCATTTTTTAAAGGGAACTTTTTACATGACGTTTGGAATAACAGCATATTGCTGACCACTCAGTGTCATCTCCCAGGTGAATTTTGATGTCACATTATAGTCAAATGAGTTAGCTGATGGTTTCTAGATTTTCTTCATCTGAACCAACATGATGCAGTAGGTAAGAAGTTATTATGCATATATACATATATACATCCATATAAGACAAAATAGGAGCTGTCCCCTTAGGATGAATAGCTGCTCCCTTAGGGTGCATAACTGAACACTGACAATGCTGTTCTTCTGAAAGAGCCACGTTTGGGTTTTATTTCTTTGTCACATGATTTCTTTTCTGGATGGGTGCAAAGTATAACAGGAAGTGTTTTTTACCTGTTGCCTTGTTTTACTAGACCATCTCCGCACAAAAGTTTAAAAGATGAATCATAAGCAGAGTTCCGAAGCAAGTCAAGTTTGTAAATGCATACCTAAAAATATTTAATAAATGATGCAGAATACTAAAAAAAAATAAATAAGTGGATATTAGCCCAAATGCTCGGAATACCCAAGATACAACTCATAGACAACATGAAGCTCAAGAAAAAGGAAGACCAAAGTGTGGGTGCTTTGGCCCTTCTTAGAAGGGGGAACAAAATACTCAGGGGATCAAATACATAGACAAGTGTGGAGCAGAAACTGAAGGAGGGGCCATCTGGAGACTACCCCACCTGGGGTTACATCTCATATACAGTCACCACACCCAGACACAATTGTGGATGCCAGAGAGTGCATACTGACAGGGACCTGATATAGCTTCTCCTGAGAGGCTCTGCCAGAGCCTGACAAATACAGAGGGGATGCTCACAACCAACCATTGGAATGAGCATAGGGTCCCCAATGGAGGAGTTAGAGAAAGGAATGAAGGAGCTGAAGGGGTTTGCAACCCCATAGGAAGGACAATAATATCAACCAACCAGACCCCACAGAGCTCCCAGGGACTAAGTAATACTTTTTAAAACATTTGTGTATACAGAAATACAGAAGCCATTTTACATTTTTTTAATTCCTGGTGTTTTTATTTTTATCCTTTGAGAATTTTATAAGTGCATATAATGTGTTTTGGTTAAGTCTGCGCCCCACACCGTCGTGCCCTTATCCTCCCAACACTTTTGTGTTCTCTCCCTCTGCCTCTCCCTCTACCGCTGCTTTTCCTCCTTCCTCTCCCTTTCTCCCTCCCTCTTCTCCCCTCCTTCCATTCCTGCCCTCCCCTTCTCTCTCCCCCTCTCTCTCTCTCTCTCTTCTCTTCTCTCTCTCTCTCTCTCTCTCTCTCTCTCTCTCTCTCTCTCCCACTATGTTCACTTCATGATGCTTAAATGTGCATGTGTGTAGGGCCATCTACTGAAGACTGGGGAGTATTTCAGGGCCGATATCACTGAAGAAATTTATTCTCCCTCCTCTAGGAGAAATCATTGCCCATAGGTCCACAGGGACTTTCTGTGCCTTTCCCCTATCCATACTGAGACATTCTAAACCTTCAGAAATATTTATATACACCACTTTTAAACTTACCTTTTATTTTCTATGAGAGTGATTACAAAACACATGGTCTTTATCATTCTACTGTTCAAAAAATTATATGTGGGACAAGAAAATTGTTTAAATATATTTACTTATATGTGGTTTATGTGGACATGTAAGTACGTATATAATATTTGTGTTATCATGTATCATATAATTTTTAACAAAAGTATCCTAAGTAATTCTTGTTCAGCAAATAGAATTAAATTTTATTTCTGCTTATACATTATATGCTATATCAAAGCTATATCATCACCTCTTTACATTACATTAGTTTCTAATGTCCTTTCTCTGTTTGTTTTTCTAATTGAATGGGAAAATCACATTAATAGTTAAGGAGGTCTCTAGTAAATGCAATGAATGAATGAGTATTCTTATCAACATCTCTGAGTACATGGAATTTTACAGTAAGCTGATGTCATGCAATATTGCAGTAAGTTGTTAATATCATTATCACTGGTACCATCATCCTAGAAGCCACTTAATCTACCTATAATGCTTTTGCAGTGAGTAGGAATATTTTGCATTGTATTAAATTATAAAAATCATGGGAAAAGAGAATGGTCACAATTTGGGAAAATCTTCTTTGGCCTAAAATACTACTTTCTGCTAACAATGAAATTCAGATAGGCCATATAACTTTCCCAAACATCAATATATTCTCTGAAAAAGAGGAAACTATCCTACACATGGGACCATATTCAAGATCCAGCGGAATTAATGAAATGCTTACAGAAATAGATTTTCATAAGAATTCCAATGTTCCCAGTACAACCTTGAAAAATAAGATGTTTGATTCAGGGTTAAACAACGTTTGGTAATAGTAAGTTTGTCTTTTTTTCCAATTTTCTATGGACTAGATACAAATAACTACTTTCAATAACGTATGAGACAAATTCTAGGACAACTATCCAAATTGCTATTGGCTAGTGATCATTCTGGAACAAATCCTCATCACTCTTGCCCGAATCTGCTTGGTCCTTACCCCATAGATCACAGGATTAAGGGCTGGTGGGACAACCACATAGAGATTGGCCAAGAAAATGTGGATATATTGGGGTACATTGTGGCCAAAACGATGTGTCAAGAAGGAGAAAAATGCTGGAGTAAAAAAGGTTAAGATAACACCTATATGAGAGCCACAGGTATTGAGAGCCTTGAGCCTGGCCTCCCGGGAAGGCAGGCAGAACACTGCATAGAGGATCCTGACATAGGAAAGAATAATAAGAACCACATCCAGGAGCAAGAGAGCAATGTTGCTAAGACCAAACATGATATTGACTTTGATGCTGGCGCAAGCTAGTCGGGCAATGCCCATGTGCTCACAATAAGTATGAGGGATGATGTGATGCCCACAGTAGGGTAGTCTCAGGAGGAGAAACACCAGTGGAAGAACCATGTATAGGCTCCGCAGCACAGCAATACCTGCGATGATCCCAATAACTTTTGTGGTGAGGATTATAGTATATTGAAGGGGCTTGCAAATGGCAATGTAGCGGTCAAAACCCATGGCCAACAATATAATGCTTTCCATGGCCGTGAAGAAGTGGATGAAGAACATTTGAGAAAGGCAACCTCCAAAAGATATTTCCCTGAGATTGAACCAGAAGATGCCCAGCATTTTGGGGATGGTGGCTGTGGTCAGACCCAGGTCAATGGAATTCAACATGGCTAGGAAGTAGTACATGGGCTCATGAAGACTGTGTTCAGTTTGGATCACAAATAAAACAGCAGCATTCCCCAGGACTGCAATGAGATAGAGAAAACAAAAGGGAAATCCAATCCAGATGTGTGCATCTTCTAGCCCTGGAATGCCCAGCAGGAGGAATGAAGAAGGATAAACTTGTGTGTCATTAGACAGGGACATTTTCTCAGTCATAGATAGATGCTGTGCTTAATACAAGTAAGTATTAATGTATGATTAGTATGGTTTTTCTTTGTCTACTTAGTCTTTTATCTTCATTCCTGATAACATAGAAAAATAACCTTTAAATATCCTGTTCATATTTGTAGAATACGTAAAACGGTCTCTTCATTTCACATGTAAGTTTCCAGAATTTCACATGGGATCGGGTATAGAACCATCAGTATTATACTAAACTCATGTAAGAACAGAAACTGATATAAAGAAGAGAGGCAAGAATAAATGCAGAGTGCCAAATGGCCAGGAATACATGAAGAATGGAATTGCAGGGTTGGTGTTCAAGTAGTGTTACATATGCTTTTGCTTAATAAGTATAAGAATTACTCAGGCACCCGTTATCTTTACCCTTCCCTATTTGGAAAGCTGAAACCCCGAAGTGTTGTGTATACAATGTTGTTTGTGTGTGCTATTATGTAGAGTTGGTCCTGTTCTAAGACCAGGATAAACAATTTATCTTCCTTTGTTCTGTTTCATGAAAAAGTTGTGTCATGTATAAGTTCCCTATGTCTTCATATTTAGATGAAGAGATGAAGCTGTAGGTGTTTTAATTTTTATGATAGGAAATTAATCATTCATGTCCATTATAACTCTATTAGAAAGTCTCATCGGGTTTGGAAAGTAAAGACAATTAGAGGAAAATGTACTTGATAAAGATCACTTTGTTTGTTTTTAACTGTGATAAAAACATGAATTGAAAGATTGTATTAACATGGACAAAACTTTCATTTGGTCAATGAATAAATAGTGCATCCAGCAAAAAGCTCTCCATATATGAACCAGCTTTGGGAAGAGAGAGATACACAATTTTCCAATATACTTCAACCTATATACGTGGAAGAGAAAAAAGTACTCAAAACATTACTATTTAGTTACTTCTCTGATTCCATCCCAGTACCATGTTCAATCAACTTTGCTATTATAGTAAACTCTGAACAAGTAGTAAATTAAACTCCTGAAGAAACAAGCATGAAGCTCATTACTTATTAACAAGTAATAAACAAAAACCTATTGTATTAATAATGTCGAAGTAATTGACTGTCATGTATAATTATACACAAAGAATATATTCACATTTAATAAGACTTAACTCTTGAAAAAAATTCAATGTATCTACCAGATATGTTTATGAATGAAGCATGTCTTGGAATGTTTTTATGTGTGTGGGTAGGGGAAGTCATGGAGTTGTGGGAGAAAGAATCAAATATGATCAAATATGTTATATGAAAATGTTTATGTAAAAAAATTTCCAATAAAAATAATAAAAAAAAGAAAATGTTTAAATTAAGAAATAGAGTTCTATCTTTGGACTTACAAAAGTATTTAACCATACCAGTGTCTCCTTCAACATATTATGACACACATATATTCTTAGAGGCACTCACTTAAGGCCTATAAAACACTGCAGAAATGAAAAATAACTTGGTAATTTTAGTAGACGTTTGAGGAACACAGTGTTCATGTGTATATGCATGGGTGTATGTAGATGTGGACATGTGTGTATCTCCTAGAGGCTGATATTAAGGAAAGTAAAACTAAAAATTCTTAAATTTTTCTATTTTTCATTTGTTGAAAGCATGCTCAGTGTTATAGTTGGACAAAAATTTTGACAATTCATTCCATCACGACCTTACAGGGATTCTACAAGTACTACAGTTAACCAGGCAATCTGAAGACAAATTTAATTAAAACTGATCATACACTCCCTCCAGAACTCCAAATAGGGCATTTTTAAAAACGTTTCCTGCCATAAACACCGAATTTTATCTTGTACTGAAAATGGTATGGTAGATTATGCATCGAACACTGTGAAGAACAGAAGGGCTTAAGACAAAGTCCAAGGAGGAGACTGGAACTTTGAGGTTGTAAATGCATGCCTATCGATACACACAAGTTTACACAAATGTGCATGAGGGTAGGCATGAAAGTGTGTAGCATATGAATTATAAACATCAGACAGTTTTCCTCTGCTGCCACCTACACTATTTATTTTATATATATATTTTTTATTTTTACCAAAAATTCTTTAATTGACATGAAGCTCACTAGTAAGCTCAGTTGGTCGCCATTCAGCCCAGGGATTGCTTTAATCCACCTCCACAGCCCAGATATTCCAGCTGTGTGCCAAAAAACATCCAGCTGTTATGTAGCCTGGGGAGGATCAAATTCAGTTCCTATGCTTAGAAGGCAAGCTCTTTGCCAACTGAGCTGTCTACTCTGAGGTATTCCCCACACCAAAGCACTCCAGGTAGAGAAGAAAAGGCATTTTGTTATAGAAAAAGAATAAGATCAAAGTGGGGGAAATGAGCACATGATATCAATATGTAAAAAAGCAATCTATGGCCTTGCACTGATCTTAGGGAGACACAGTAGTCAGGCTGATGAGTCTTAGGTGACTGATGTCCAGGACAATGGCAGAGGCTTCATAGAGCAGAAACTGATAACAACATTGAGGCTACAAACCATAGAACCTTTTGCCTGTAGACTCTCAGGAGACCATCATGTTCTCACACAACCAGTGTCCACTTATAAGCACAGAGAAGATAAGTACCTGGGCTTTCTTTCCTGCACCCAATCCTGCAATCACATGTCCAACTATGTATTATAGAATATGTGTCCTCCCTCAGAGTTTCCTCTCTGCTTTCTGGGTCCTATTTCATAAATGTCTATTCTAAACAGCCATCATCCATGATACTCTTAGACATAAATTCACTAATTCAAAAACATACACTTGATCCCTTGGTGCCTCTTGTAAACAGAGAAGTATAGTCTGTCTCTTCTTGCAGTTCAGACTGCACCACTCAGTTACACAGGATCAGAAACAGCAGCTAAATAAAAATCAGACATTTATGCAAAGCCATCTTCAGATATTCTTTTTCTTAGTTTTATATGTGAAAATTTGTATGGGCATAGCACAAAAAGTGTATGCATGGAAGAAACAGCCTTGGAGGTTGCATAAGCATTTTTTTTTTTTTGGATTTTTTTTTTTTTTTTTTGCATCTGGTACTTACACATTCACAATTCCTCCATCTCCTCATTCTATCTGGGCAGGCACTCTTTCTCCATCTCCCTTAATAATTTTTCTTAGTCTAAACACATATGACTTACCTTGTTTTCTCAAATCACTATGAAATGTCAGTCAGGATAAAATTCAATTCCTTATGCTTAGAAGGCAAGCTCTTTGCCAACTGAGCTATCTACTCTGAGGTATTCCCCACACCAAAGCACTCCAGGTAGAGAAGAAAAGGCATTTTGTTATAGAAAAAGAATAAGATCAAAGTGAGGAAATGGCACACTATTTGCTTGATGAGCAGAAGTAATTTATGTATTTTTCTTGGGCCCATTTCCCCTAAAAATGCAACCACAGTATCATGGGAACCTTGATAGAGCAGTGTTTGGCCTCTGGAGAGTTCTTCCTCTCAGTCACTCTTTGCGTATAAGATACAATTGCATGGGACTAGTGCTGTTACTTTGTTTCTTTTCAATTATCTATTCCTGTACTTGCACTGATACAACATGTTTGACTCATGATTTCAAAACAAACATTTAAAATCCCAGAATATTTCTGGAATTCTTGCTGATATCTTCTTATTCATTCTCAGTTTCTGCCATTCACAGGGCTCCTCTCATGTCTTATGTGATTTGTTTTGCTTATGGATAGATTAATCAATTTTCTAGCATTGTATTTCTGTGATAGAAGCTGGTTTATCTCAACGTATCTCACCAATGATAGACATCTACATATAGACACTGAAGAATTGTTTGTTCTGTAAAAACTGCTATGATGCACCAACAGTTGTGTCAAGAGACATATACACATGCACATGTGCCTTTAAATAGGTGACTGACATAAACATAGATGTAAAAAGAACACTTATAGTGAATTACAGCGCCATATAAAGTGATAGTAAACAAGCAAAAATAAACACAACAAATTAAAAGGGAAGTCATAACAAAGAAAAGTAGTAAGTAGTGAATTATAACATAAACAAATGATTCCTCCGACATAGGGGGGGTCTGAAAGGTAACAAAATTGAACTCTTCTCAAGAGAAATCCTTTAAAAAGATGGAAGAAATAAGAAGAATCAAATATTATAAATAATAATAAGGATTGATGGCTTTTTTTGGCCAGGTGTAATGAAGATAATGACACTTAAAGATTCTATATATTTATAATATACAATATCTTGAATATCTAGTATTGTAAGAAAATGGTTATAGTCAACGTAATCAACAAATCAAATGCCTTACATTTGTCAATATGAGAGTAGTAAGATATAGTCATTTCAAGTAAATCACATCATTGTTTATAACAATCATCGCTATATTCATATGATCTCTAATCCATACCCATTCCCTGTGACCAAAGCTTTAGTTCTTTTGTCTTCATTTCCCAAACCTCACTCATAACCTGGCCTCTTGTAATTAGCATTATATTGTCTCCTTATTGGAATTACATAGTTCTTAAGCACATAGTTGAGACCTTATAGTGACTTTCAATGCTTAGCTTATTCTACTGAAGATAGTTTCTTTCAGTCTGTCTCTGTTTCTACACTTGACAGAATATGATCTTGGTGGATTGGTGATGCTCCAATGGAAGGCCATTGAAACATGAATATATAGTTATCATCAACTACACTTGATTTTGGGGTAAGGAATGTGATGAATTTGGAAGAGTGTGGAGAGAGGGGAATGTAATCAAAATGTATTTTATGACAGTCTCAAAGAATGAATAGAAAATGAGAAAAAGAGATGTTTATATATTCATTGGTATAATAAATATCTTCCTTTGAAAATACCTCACAGTCCTTCTCATATTTTTTATCTTATATCTTAGCATTGGCTTACCTCTTTTAGATATTAACCTTTATGATCTATGTGGTAGTACTCGTGATTACTCCTTTCACAAACCCTTTCATCTGTTTTTGCTTTCTCGCCTGTGTTTCTGGAGTCAATTAAATAAAAATTCACTGCCAAAACCAGTGCCAGTAATCTTCTTACAGGGTGGATAGATTGCTGGGCAGTCATAGCTCTTCCAGAGTACTTGAGTTTGCTCTCAAGCACTCACAGGGCATCTCACAGCCACCCTAAGTCAAGCTCTGACACACATACAACCTATATCTGTACAATCCTCAGCAAGTTCATTAAAACAAACAATGGGGACTATTAAAAATCCTAAGTTAGTTGTAAGGATCCAAGTAGGCCAAATAAGAGAGGGACAGAAAGATTCTCCTAGACAGAATCTCGACTACAACAGAAACATAAAATAAATGTGGACATCTCAGCTATGATGGACCATAGCATAACTCACACCCGTGCCCTGCTGGAGTCTTTGTTGTAAAAAAATAATAGGGTAAAAGGAACAAACTGACCATGTGTCTATGGCACATCTTACTAATCTAGTCAACTAGTACAATCATACATTGGAGAAAAGAGAGTAGTATTCACATGACTAAAGCTATGGTGACTAGGTACCCATAATCCACTGAACAGATAAAGAAAATGTGGTATGTATGTACCTTTGGATGTTATTCAGAGAACAAGAGAAAGATGGAGAGAGAGAGAAAGAGAGAGAGGGAAAGAATATCATCAAAATGTAAGTAAGACTTTTAGATGTAAACTTGTAGAGGTGGGTAAAGAAGTCAAAAGAATGAAGAAGCTATGAAAGATTAGTATGGGTCAAATACATGATACACTATAAAAGATTTTTATAAAAGCCAATAAACATAATAAATATTGAAAAAAAAATGCACCAAGAAAGTTCAAATCAAAACAAAAATTTGAGTGTTCAACAGAGTGTAATGCTGATGAAAATAATGACATAAAAGAAACAAACCTATAATGAGCAGGATAGGTAACATGGCTTCATTATATGAGCCATCCAGAATGAACTAATTAATAAAAATCAAAAACACAGAAAACAAAGTCATATTTTCTAGGAAGTGGATGGAAGGAGAGATGACTAGAGAAGTGATGTTTAATGATATCACTTTGTGTTTGCTTTTGGAAAGATGAAAAATTATGGGAGACAGATAGCAGTGATAATAACACAGCATTGTGACTGCTCTATGGACCACTGAACTGCAACCTTTAAAGTGGTAAGGGGTTTTTTTTTGT
The DNA here is from genome assembly GCA_021653895.1 of Mastomys natalensis. Classification (NCBI taxonomy): domain Eukaryota; kingdom Metazoa; phylum Chordata; class Mammalia; order Rodentia; family Muridae; genus Mastomys; species Mastomys natalensis. The sequence goes on along the minus strand of JAJTUV010000929.1, from coordinate 804,952 downwards.
TTAATTGGATATTTTATTAACATTTCAGAAGTTATCCCCTTACCCATTCTCTCCCTTACCCAGGAAACCCCTATGCCATCCCCTCTCCTCCTGATTCTATGAGGATGCACCCCACCTACCCCCCAACTCCCACCTCCCCACCCTCGAATTCCCCTACACACAGCATCTAGCCTTCATGGGACCAAGGATCACACCTATGCCCGACAGGGCCATTCTCCCTTACATATACAGCTGGAGCCATGGGTCCCTTCCTATGTGCTCCCAGGCTGGTGGTTTAGACCCTGGGAGCGCTGGTTGGTTGGTATTGTTGCTCTCCTCATAGGGCCACAAATCCTTTCAGCTCCTTCAGTCTTCACCCTAACTCCTCCATTGGGAACCCCTGATCAGTTCAATGGTTAGCTGTGAGCATCTGCCTCTGAATATGTCAAGCTCTGGCAGACCTCTAAGGAGACAGCTAGATCAGCATCTCCCTTTGGTGACTGCACATGGGATAGATACCCAGGTGGAATGGTCTCCAGATGGCCCCTCCGTCAGTTTCTGTCCCACACTTTGTCTCCATATTTGCTCCCTTGAGTATTTTGTTACTCCTTCTAAGAAGGACCAAATCACCCCCACTTGGTCTTACTTCTTCATGAGCTTCATGTGGTCTGTGAGTTGAATCTTGGGTATTTCAAGCTTCTGGACTAATATCCAATAATCAGTGAGTGAATACCATGTGTGTTCTTTTGTGATTGAGTTACCTCACTCAGAATGATATTTTCTAGTTCTATCCATTTACGTAAGAATTTCTCAAATGCATTGTTTTTAATAGCTGAGTAATATTCCATTGTGTAAATGTACCACATTTTTTGTATCCATGAAGGACATCTGGGTTCTTTCCATCTTCTGGCTATTATAAATAAAGCTGCTATGAACATAGTGGAGCACATGTCCTTGCTATATGTTGGAGCATCCTCTGAGTATATGCCCAGGAGTGCTATAGCTGACTCTTCGGGTAATGTTATGTCCAATTTTCTGAGGAACCACAAGACTGTTTTCCAAAGTGGTTGCACCATCTTGCAATCCCACCAACAGTGGAGGAGTGTTCCTCTTTCTCCACATCCTCACCAGCATCTACTCTTACCTGAGTTTTTGATCTTAGCCATTCTGACTGGTGTGAGGTGGAATCTTAGTGTTGTTTTGATTTGCATTTCCCTGATGACTAAGGATGCTGAACATTTCCTTAGGTGCTTCTTGGTCATTCAAGTTTCCTCAGTTGAGAGTTCTTTGTTTAGATCTATATTCCATTTTTTAATAGAGTTATTTGGTTGTCTGGAGTCTAATTTCTTGAGTTCTTTGTATATATTGGATATTAGCCCTCTACTGGATATGGGATTGGTAAAGATTTTTCCCAATCTGTTAGTTGACGTTTTATTCTATTAACAGTGTCCTTTGCCTTACAGAAACTTTGCAGTTTTATGAGGTTGAGAATGAAGATGTCAGAAGTGAAGTTAGACATGAGATCTGTGACCTAAAACTCTGCCCTTTAGCTCCATGATTTGATGCTATGTATTTTAAATGAAAAGTCAACAGGTTCTTGATGCTCAAGAGGAAGATACTTTATGGACCTCCTTTTACTTTTTCTGACACTTCTTAAATTTGTATCCAAGACTACTTTGCTTTTAAATACCCAGATCCAGTGAGATATGTGAGTCTGCTTGTAGACTCTCAATTTGGCACCTCTGTCTTTTTCTACTCATTAATTTATTCACTTTTAGAGCACTAAACTTATCTGTTATACTTATTTATGGTTGTATTTAATAAAAACATCAAAATATAGTCATCTAAATCATGCAGATTTCTTTTCCTTTGAGGAAATTGTGTATAATCTATTATTCAAATCCATTTCTTCTCCTTTCTCTTTTTGTACTGCTTCTATTACCAAATTTACAAACACAGATTTAGACTACGTGAAGTCTTTAATTTCAAATGTTTAGAAATCTTAATCTTTCTGTTTATTGGCATGAGAAATAAAGGGATGTGGCTTAATTTACTAAAACATTTCTTCTCCATGAAGTCAGATACATGAAAATACTTGTCAAAAATTATAACTATATGATACAACACAGGTAATAATGATAGATGCAATGTTTTTCAGTAGTAGATAACAAAATAATAATATCTGTTGTTATTACAGTACTTAGCAGTTTTATTATCCCCTCCTCATCTTGAAAAGAGGAGAGTTCACATTTTTCCTTATTTTGAACTCTAAATTTAACAGTGAGTGAGAAAACCACACTATATTCTGAGAAATAAACAATGAAAAAAACCCAGATCTTCACTCTTGCCATGTACAAGAGGATCCTTCTATCTTCAAATTCCTGGCTGCTCTGCACCCAACAGTGGGAACTTACATCTCTGCCTCCTGTGTGGTCACCAATGATGAAAATATAAAGTTAGCATTAAAAGAACTAAGACAGATTATTTCCATTATATAAACAGGCTTAGAGTTCAGGCTCATGTAAGAGACAGCCTCTCAGACCACATGGAAGCAATACTGCACAAAAGGGACTCTTATCAAACCAGATAACCAGCAAAGAGAAGTCACAAACCAAGCAAATATGTCCTGGGAGAGGCAAAACAAGGTATAAACATCAGTGGTGATATCAGATGATTATGAAGCCCGTCAAGTACATATAATAAATCGTTGAGTTGTAGCATGTGTGGGTCCACTGTTGGGTTGAATTGTGGGTCTCACGTCTGCCACCCCCAAAGGGCAAGGACCAAGGCTCAGAGAGGCAGAAGCATGGGAATTTGACTGTTTACTCCACGCCAGCACTGGGCAGACATTGGACTGTGAGAATCATCAAGACTCCGCTCTGGGGGTGGAAGAACACAGTCTGAGGTCCTGCAGGTTCTGGAGCTCTTGATTTGGGAGTCCCCAGGCCAAAAGACAGCCAGGAACTGACTGGTTCTCGGGCCCTTAGGCTGCCAGGCACTGCTGAGAGGCTGCAGAAGGGTCAAGAAGGGGGCGTACAGGTTGGATCATCCTGCAGCTGAATGGAAGAGGGGGAAAGATGAGCTCTAGCTGTGTCCCCAGGGGATGAGACTCTTGGTCATGGCAACTTGCTTGGCTGGGTCATGGCTGTTCGGCTTGCCTGCTTGAGTTTCTGGGCCTCCGAGGCTGGTCATTGGTGGGAGATTAGATGGCAGCTTGGTAGTTGAAGGCCTTCTCCATGGTTCCCCACAGCGTGTCCCAAAGAAGAGAAATAGTCCATGGTCATAAGCTATGGTGTTAAGATATGTATTGTCATAGTGGAAAATGGATGAAGCTATATCCTGATATTCTCAGGGTGGGCCTGAGGTTAAATACCTTTTGCAAGAAGGAGGGTCTGGGAAAGAATGCTTAATTGGCTATGCCCTCTGGCCTTTAGGTATCTCATTAATATGGAGATCTGTCTTGGGGCTCTGTGGCCTGTAGTCATGCCCTCTACCTGTAGAAGGGCTAGTAGGAGTATTGTCCTACATGACCAATGGCCACAGACTTCTCTATGGGTGGCTGAAGTTATGTGAAAGGAGCCAGAGGCCCAGGAGCAAGGCTAAACTCCTATGGTCCCTGAGGGTCTCCAGGGTTCAAAGCCTGCTCGACCAGGTACCCAGCCGCCTCTCACAGCCCACTGCCCCAAAATAAATAATGGGGGATAAGAACATAGGGCATAAAAAAAAAATTGGCCAGGCAGAATATCTAATCACCAAATGACTCAGCAAATAACTCTGATGAATAATGTTATTATAGAAACTGTTAGACACATAAGGCAAAATTAGAGATTTAATAGGTTATTATAGCTGTCAATAAAACAAATAAACAAAAAATAAATAATAGAGTATATAAGAAGCTTAACCACAAGGAAGATTTAATTTACAAATGTACAGCAGAACTTCTAATCACACCAGAAACTTCTATACTTCAGACTTTCAAAACATTTACAAAATGTGCTATATCATGGACAAACCCAGCCTGAACACTTTCCAGTGTGATTCCTGAATATGCACAATTGCCCTCTCCTAATTTCATCTCAAACACATCAGCTCTTCTCAGATGTTTTAAAAAATAAAACAATATTGCCATGAAAAAAATTAATGAGAGATAATTTGTTCAATGAATGGGAGTATAAGCTCTAACAGCACTTGAATATATAAATATTCAAGTATAATAATAAAATGAAATGAAAATAACAAAATAAATTAGTTAATTTTACTAATATTGAACATCAGGGTATTACTATGTAGCCCATGCTGACTGCTAGCTGGAAACCTTTATGCCTCAGCCTCCCTAGTGATGGATATGCTTCATGTGTGTGTGTGTGTGTGTGTGTGTGTGTGTGTGTATACATACATACACATACATACATATATGTATATATAGTATTGCAATATATATATTTATATAAAAATTTTATATAATGTATATATATTGTGTATATATTATAATGTATATTTATATACACATAATATCTAATATATATATATGCACCACACATATTGAGAGCCATGGGTCTGGCCTCCCGAGAGGTAGACAAAATACTGCATAGAGGATCTTGATACAAGAGAGAATAATAAGAACCACATCCAAGAGCAAGTGAGAAATGTTGCTAAGACCAAATATGTTGGCTCTGATGCTAGTACAAAGTAGACAGGCAAAGCCTATTTGCTCACAATAACTCTGAGGGATGATGTGATGCACACAGCCCTTAAGACTGTGGCAAAAAACTCTGAAAACACAAGTTCAAAAATATGTAAACAGGATTTCTCAAATATGCAAAACATAAGATTGCAATATGAATTACATGAGTAGTTTCGTGGGCCTAAAAGAACAGAGACAGCTGTACTATGAGACAGCTTGTCAGAAAGATACAAAAGCAGGCAGATAAAAGGCATTCCTATTCTGAAGTTCAAAGTCAGCCTGAGACAGGGAGAATTTAGGCCCAGGTATGATAAGAGTTATGATCTCAGAGCGGGATCCCACTGAGCTAGCTCATTGTCTGTTTTTACAAAGGCAGGTAGATCTTTTAATTGATTTACAATGTTAAGAAAAATTTGCTTGCTGTCTTTTCCTAGGACTCAAGGGGTTAAGGTAAAAAGAAATACTGAGTGGTGGGATAATCAAGAGGGAACCTGGGGTGGGTGATTGAATTGATATGTAAATAAACCACTGGACTTTGGTCTGCCAGAGATGAGCTGTCTAGTGATCTTCAGAAAGCCATCTCTATGGAATGATTAATAAAATATTTTTAAGAAGGAAAAGAAAAGTAAGAAAAGAAAACTGTCTCTAGCAAAAGACAAGCTGTCAGCTTGTACCCACAATTTGACTTTAAGTAGTTCTGCTCACTGCTCCTGAACACCACTTCCTCAAAACCCCTCTCCAAGCTAAGGCTGATCCTCAGCACAGGTCTGTTCTGATCCTAGTAAATGTAATTTACAAATTTAGTGAAATCTCATTCAAAATTCCCACAACATTCTTCAAGAAACAGAAACCAAAACATCCTACAATACTTAAGGAAACACAGAATTCCCAGGATAGTTAAAGAAACAATGAATGCACACACACACACACACACACACACACCAAAAGAAAAACAAAAAGAAAAAGAAAAACCAATGCTGGAGTTATTGCCATTCTACATTTAAGATATGTTACAGAGGTTTAGTAACAAAAAGAGCATGAAAAGCTCCTTTAGGTGTGCAATGTCATTTTATTATAAACTAATTTGTATTTCCTGGTGAGTTTTCATGTGTTTATTTGTCATTAATCTCTTTATGAAATATCTATTTGAAACTTGGATAAGTTTTCAAATGTTGGATGATTGTCTTTTCATTGTTCATGTATAAAACTGTTCTGTAAAGTTGCAATTCAAATATAGTGTCTGATATGAGTTATAAGCATCTTATTGCAGTATTGGGTTTGCAGATTTCATTTTCTTAGTATATCATAAAAAACAAATTTTAAATATTTTTAAGTGATCAGTATCAGTATAGGAACTATGAAGGTCAGAGGATGAGTTAAGAGTTTGCACCGTCATCTCTCAAGACTTAGAGGATCCCTGACCCATCCTCTGATTACTGTGCATTTCTAGAATGCATGTGAAAAAGATATACTTGCCATCTAGAAAAATTCCTTCATGCTTGGAAGGGGTTCTAAATTCTTGTCTATCTATAGGGTCTTCTAATTGGCACACACACACACACACACACACACACACACACATTCTGAAAGACTTGGTGTTTGTTTTGTAGCAAGTGAAATTAAAAGATTTTGGTAAATTTTTTGCTCTGGCTTAGCTAGACAAAGATATTTTTGTAAAATTTTGGTGGTTCAATGTTGAAGTAATTATTTAAAACAGTGTTTTCTTGGGCCAACTATCTCAGCAGTGGCGGCTCTGCCTAGCTCAGCCCCCATGTTCTGTGGCAAGAGGCCATGTGCACACTGCAGCTAGAAATGGCCAGAGGCCAGAAACACCAGCCCTGTCACTCATGAGATACCAGTGTAGGAGATAGCTCTGCCAATCTTCCATGCTACCTCCTCAAGGCTGTGTATTGCCCAGACCATCCCGCTGTCCATACAGGCCCAGTAAGAAAATGAGACTCTAATGCTTAAAGATTAACCAAAGGCTTTATATGGTTGGTAATGCTCAATAACAATATGCTGACACAATTAGAGTTGTTTCCCAATTAGGTAACCTAAATATAAGTTGTTACCCATGACTGTTCTCCATATCTGCATGGCTCTTCTTCCTCCTACATCTTTGCTCTCTCTAGCTCTTCCTCTTCCTTTTCCTCTTCCTCTCCTTGCTCCTCCCATCTTAGCTCCTCCTGCAGTTCAATATAAACAGGAGATACATTCTGTGCATGAGAGGCTTCCTGATGATTTTCCTAGGAGTTTTGCTGTCTTTCCTCTTTTTATTTCTCTGTATTTTAGTACTATATCCTTATTTTTCCATTGTTTATTTTTCGTCATCTAGGAGAATTCCTTCTTGCTTGAATGCAAAGTAAGGATTATCTCCATATTTGACCCTATGTAATTGCTGCAGTTGTTTGTTTTCAAAACTGAGAAGAGATTATAAAGTGATGCTTTGATATTTTATTCAATATTTTCTTTCCAATCATTATATGATGGTGGGATCCAATTTCATCATGAAAGAAATTGGAATTATGATTGGTTTCTTTGATCAGCACTCCTGAAAGCCACACCTTAAATAATTCTTTGTCAATGACAGTATAACCTTGATAGACAGCAGCATCAAAAAACACCTCCTCCACAATCAATGAATTCTGTATAAAAGTATTGAGAAATACTATTGTAGCTGCCTTATCCTTGAAACAAGATTCTAATACTCATAATAGAAAAAATACATTTGTCATTCAATAATATTTTATTCAGAAGTGGGACAAACATCTGCTATTTATCTTGTTTACTGTCCATGAATACAGAAACAATGTGTGTTTAGCATAACATTCTGTAAAGCATTTATTCTATTTAAGTTTATTTACATGTAAGTTCTTCTCTTAATGAAGGAAAAACTTGAAAGGGTACAAGTCATAAGCTCACTGTCAAACTCCCTTACAAAAAAATATCATCACAATATCTCGAATCTGTTTAGTTCTTACCCCATAAATAAGAGGGTTAAGAGCAGGTGGAATGATTACATACAAGTTAGCAAGGAGGATGTGGATATACTGTGGAATGTTGTGTCCAAATCGATGAGTCAAGAAGGAGAAGAACGCTGGAGTGAAGAAGGCCAAGATCACACACACATGAGAACCACAGGTATTAAGAGCTTTGAGCCTGGCTTCCCAGGATGGAAGTTTGAATACAGCATGAAGAATTTTCACATAGGACAGAGCAATCAAAATAACATCCAGAAGTATCATAGATATGAGTATTAATCCAAATAATACATTAACCTTGATGCTGACACATGCCAGCCGGGCAATGCCCATATGCTCACAGTATGTGTGTGGTATGATATTGTGTCCACAAAATGAAAGCCTTAGAATGAGAAATATAAGTGGAAAAACTAAAATGAAATTTTTGAATAGTCCAACCCCAACAATAATACAGATCATTCTGGTGGTGAGGATTGTGTTATAACGGAGAGGGTTACAAATGGCAATATTAGCGATCAAAGGCCATGGCTACAAGCATGAATGTTTCAATGCCTGTAAACAGATGTATGAAAAACATTTGAGCTACGCAGTCCCTAAAGGCAATCTTATGGAAGCCAAACCAAAATATGCAAGTGCTCTGGGAACAGTTGCTGAAGACAGGCCCAAGTCAGTCAGAGCCAGCATGGCCAATAAGTAGAACATAGGCTGGTGAAGGCTGTGCTCCAGATGGATCACAAAGAGAATAATGACATTCCCTAGGACAGCAATAAGATAGACTGTTCCAAATGGCAAACCAAGCCAGAACTGCAACTCTTCCAATCCTAGGATTCCCAAGAGTAGGAAGGATGAAGGGTGAATCCATGAGCTGTTGCCTGTTGTCATGCTGTCAGGAGCCTCTGATGAGCAGACTCATTTGAAGGAATCTACATAGGACTTGACAATACTTCATCGGCACTAATAATGAATAAAAAACAGAAAGGATGTCAGTAGTGTTGCTTTTTATGGAGTGTGGTGTAGCAGTAATTATTTAAACCGCCAAATTTGTTACTGTAAGATCTCCTACCCAAAGGAGACCAGGGAAAACACAACTCAATAATTACGGGTATAAATTGCCCTCCTGGATTGGTCAGATTTACCACTACACTACTCTAATCCCGGCTATGAGATCCTTTATAACTTGCCGTTCATCCAGGCCACATGCTTGTCCTTCCAGCTCTGGATCCTCCATCATCGGCTTCCTACTCCTTCCTCCATCAACTACCTTCTGCTTCTGCTTCTGCCTCTGTCTCTGCTTCTGCTTTTGCTTCTGCTGCACCCCTGCTTCTGCCTCTCCCTCTTTTATATCGAATTCCTCTCACTCTCTCCTCCCCTAAGCCTTTTTCTCCGCCTCCCCTTCTACTACCCAGTCACTTGATCTAGCTTTTATTTTACAATTTTCAACTGGACAGAAGGTTCACAAGACGTCACCTGTGTACAGATTCAATCATCTTCTGAAGCCCCTCCCAGGAAAGTGAAACTAGAATCAAAATACAAGGCTGGGGCTACCCACTGGGAACTAGGATCAAAATACAAGGTTGAGGCTACCCACAACAGTGTGGAAATGTATTTTTTTCATATTTTCTCTCTTTTTCTTTTCACTCATGTAAATGGAATATAAAGTTGAATAGTTCTTAATAAGTACATGAATATATAGACTCTATTCCAGTCAACCAAAATGAAGATTTGTCTTCATATAGGCCAAGTCTAGTGGAGAGATGAACCTAGCCAAGTCACATAGTCTTTTATCTTGGCTACACATTTTGAAATATATACTTATGAATTGTAAGGATGTGTTATTGGACTGATAAATAATTACAATCTCAGACCACAGATAATACTGTGCCTCTCAAAAATATCCTTAAAAAGTCACTTGTTTAACTAGACATATGTGTAAAATAATATGCCATAGCCTACTTACATGAATAATCAATGGAACTCTTTCCTCCTACTTAACTCGCCTAAATAACTATAATCAAGGTATAATACTAACAAAACAACATAGGCTATCAACTAAAGGCCCAGTGCCATGGATGAGTTACCTCTGTTTTGAGTGATTGCCATTATTTTTGGTTCCCCTTAGAACATGATGATCAGATACTATTGCTGAAGATATCACACATTTTAGTTATATAACATGAAGAAATGAAGCCAGTACTGACCTGAAAGCCTCATCCCTCCGGGATAATTTTCATAAAATTGGAAGATGCTATGTACACTACAGGAGAAAAAATAAGCAACCATCTTTGACTTCCAGTAACAATTGTCCTGGCAAGATAAACCCATTAGTCCAATAGTAACATAAATAGTATGAAATAAACCAAACAGTTTTTCATTTGATTTAAAACCTGCTCTAGAAGCTGAAGTGATGTATTGGTGATTAAGAATGCATAGTGATCTTCCAGAGGACCCAAGTTAGTTCCCACTACTCACATAAGACAGCTTACTATCACCTAATACTTCAGCTTCTGGGGCATATGCCCAAACCTCTAGTCTCCATGGTCACTGCATTCACATGTGTGTATACATAGACAGACACACACACACACACCACACACACACACACACACACACGCACACAAGATAGTAATAGTAGTAGTAGTAGTAGTAAATCCCACTTCACAAACAGAACTTATGATTAATGCTATTAAATGGGCTTAAAGTCCATGGCTGGTTAAGGGATAACCCCTATAGAATAACCTAATGCTAAACTAACATCGGAATATTCTTATCTCTACATCCATATATTGGGTTATCTCCCAACACTTAACCACAGAAGAATAAAATGAATTGTATATGCATGGATAAAATTCTTACTTTTTTTGAACTGTATTAACTCTTTTGCTTTTTCTATATATGTGCTGTTTTGCATTTTGTTACCAGTGGGTGAAGATATTTGTTCCCCTATGAGGCCTTGGTTTTTCAATATTCAATGCAACATAATTAAACTTGGATATGAAAGTATTACTTTTTGAGAGACTGACTCAGCCATAAAGCTCTAACACTTGGACTTTAACTTATGTGTTCTATTCCTCAAGTCAATGTTACGTGCTCACTTCTTTTTAAGATAATCCATATCATATAAAACTTGGTTGCCTCAGAGGAAACAGTGGATGATACTGCTATTGTTGTCATCATCATTGCCATGATAATTTAAGAACTGTTAATATGATTCCATGAAATGATTGTGAAGTTTAAGACTGTATCACTTGCTACTCAAAAGGAAGGGAAAAAGCAGCATACTTCATGAATTAATGAAATTCCCTCACATTTACAGCTGAAGGAATACCTCTACCCTTAACATGAGGCTGTCTTATGACATCTTGATGGTACCAAGATTCTTCTCAAAGTTCCCCCCACCCACAAATGTGGGCTACAGTCCAAGTATTTCATTGTTCATTTGTTTAGTGGGCTGCATTTCTCATTATAATCAGCACCACCATATTTTCCCCAAATTATTATGAAATGCTTTGTATTATTTCTGATGTCTTTTACAATTGTAGTCAGTTTAAATTCACCTGAGGTATATTCTCTCAAATTCTACATTCCAGAGAAAGTTAAATATCATTGAGACATGTATAAACAAGTATTCTCCAGTTTTGTGGAAAAATGTTTTCTCTAAGACTAGAGTTGTTCCTCCATCAAAATAAACAAGCAGACCTAAGTTAGAGCAGCCACTGAGGTCTCAGACTGCCATGGTCTAAGGGATATCTGGGACTCAAGTCTAATTATGTCAACTCAGGGAAGATTTCCCTACCCAATACATGCAAAAGGTGATAGAAGTGTAGTTATAAATACATTTTTGATGGATGGAGGTTGTAGTGTAGCTCAGTGGTGCATATCTTACCTAGTATGTGCAAGAACACAATGCTTTAACAACAACAATTTTAAAAGTGCATTTTTCATTATGTAGTATTTTAAAAGTAGACTTTAAACCACTATTAATATCATGACAATTGCTATATTTATGAGAAGAAAAGGAGCTATGTTTTTTAAAAAAAAAAAAAAACAAAACACTCATCTTTAAATTGTAGTACTTTTATTTATTTGCTATAATTATTACTATTTTGATTTTGTTTAATTTTTTAATTTTTCTTTTTTTTTTGGAGTAGGGCAGATTATCTCTATGTAACAGCCCTGGTGATTCAGGATCTTGCTTTGTAGATCAGGCTGAACTTGAATTTAGAAATTTTCCTCCATTTGCTTCCCATGTGCTGGGATTAAAGCTATGCACCACCACTGCCTGGCTACTGAAACAGCCAGAATAATTTGGAATAATTTATGCTGAAACAGGAGAATAATATGGAAGAATGTAATACAAGGGTCAACACACACAGGTGTGTGAGAAACACAATGAATGCTTTCAGACATTAACTACAAGTAACTGAGATTGAACAGGATTGGATTACTTTTGTTCTTTAACATGAGTTACAACAAGTTAAAAAAAAAGATATAATTTAGAAAAAATAAGAATACCACTTCCAGTGTTAAATAATTTAAAATCAACAGTAACATAATGAGTTTCAGGAAAACTGCTTTAAAAGAGAGAGAGCCAAGAAAAAGGACTAAGAAAGAGTAACTAAGAGAGAGGAGGAACAAAAAGGAAAAAAAAACAGAAGAAAGGACAGAGGTTGAGGAGAAAAGCAACAACACTGTAACAAAGGCAACAATGAGCTTAGCTACAAGTTTTCAAAGACTTCCATCAGTCAAAATTAGCCATATTTATTGTAAAAATTTCAAATACACAAAACAATAAACTGAGCAATTTCTACTGAAATTCTACAAGCTAGAAATAAGCACATTAACATTTTATCTCCTCCAATTTAATATTTGAATTATATACAAGCAATGAAGGGATTAAATCAATAGATCTTACCTCAAGACTTATGTTTTATGACCAAATTTACATTGCAGCCAAGTTGATACCAAATTCACAACCTTCAGACAAAAGTGCTGTTGACAGAATCTGTAGTCATAACTGCTCCAAGGTTGTCAAACTAAAGGTAAGTTTATACTGGAGTTTAAAATCTTCCTCCTTAACCAAGAACTGTTGCTCCCCTGGGTCTTTGTGGTATCAGATCACAAAGACAATGTGTAATTATCACACAGACATATGGGCATAAAAAAGTACACCTGCAGGAGGCCCCTTGAGACTTCAGAATTTCTCCCTTCAGTTCCCCAACTTACACAATTCTATAATTTTTAACTTCTTAACTTCTAATTACTCTGTTCCCATTCATCCCACAAGAATATATGAGCCAATGTGAATTCCCTATCTTGTTATCTAGGACTGTTACATTCTCTCATGATTGGGCCATTTTTAAAGCAAAACATTTTCTTACTCATGATGAAGTCAGCCCCTAAGAACTTTGGTTTATTTGGGATCTGGAAAACCATCCCATTTATTCAGATTTTGAGTTCAGATATGGTTCATGTTTGTATTTCTTTCCCCCATGAAACCAAGTCTTATTTACTTACATTATACTAATCACTTATAAATATGCAAGTAATTATCTCTCAAGCTTCAGAAATTGAGAAATCCAGTAATATTTCTTTGAAAATCATGTTTTCATTGAAATAGAATTACATGACTCCCTCATTATTTCCGTCCCCCATGCTCCTTCCACTTTCCAGTTGATATTCTTTTATTAGAACCAGTAAAATTTCTAAGAATTCCACCTAAATTTTCTTGGAAGGGAGTTACAACACTTGCAGCAAAAATACAAATTCAGATAAAAATTCACTATTTAAGATTGTATGTGGTCATGTAATCTGTATTTCTTCTCTAGTGTGCATTTCTGTGTGTGAAGATAAAGCCTTTTTATTTAAGAGAGAGAGTGAGAGAGAAGAGAGAGAGAGAGAGAGAGAGAGAGAGAGAGAGAGAGAGAGAGAGGAGAGAGACAGTTAATAACAGTCCCTAACTGGACCAGAGCTTACCAAGTAGCCAAAGGTTTCTAGGACCCTGTCTGTTGATGCCCCCAAAACAGTGTAATTACAGGCAAGTACCACTGTCTCTGCTTTTTTACATGGACTATGGTCCTCTAATTCAAGTCTTCATTCAATCTTGCAAGGCAAGTTCTCAACAAACTGAACTATTTCTCTTGCACCCAGGCCTGATTTGCATTATGAGGGGGAAAAAGGCAATTTCAGTTGCTGTCAGCTATTGGACCTAGAGTGGCATCTCACAGTGATAAAGTAAAATAAATACAGTAGGCACTTCCTAATCCCATCTAAGCAAAGATAACACAATAATGTTGTCAAAAACTAGTTTCTTCTTTATAGTTGTTATTGAATATAGCACACACACATATACACACAGACACACACACACATACACATACTTATACACACACATATTCATACATATACAGGAATAAGAGAGAACAGAAGTAGGGGATATTCAGGGGCAAGAATGAGTCTATATTGGGGTATCAGTCTATATAAATGCTATCAGTCAGAACTGGGTAGATTATCCTGAGACTGCAAACATCAATACAGTGTGTTACGGTGCATTTATGTATTATGCACTGTATTATGACATCGTTTATCTGTAGAGGGTAAGAGTATTGACCTCCTAAGCAAAATTAGAGCAGTTTCCCCCAAATGAGAAGATATAAATGTGAATATATTATCATATAACAGTCTTTATTAATGAGAGGATTGTATTCTAGAAATCAATGAACAATATAAATTTTGATAGATATGCTCATTGACTTAACAAACTACAAATATACCAAATTATCACTCTGCATTCATTTGCTGTAGCTAATCTTTGGGGGTTTATTATTATGATTATTATTTCCCAATCTGCTTTTATACTACTTTTATTCCATGCAAGTATTAAGGTCAGTTCCAGGTTGAGGAACTAGCAATACAATAGATCAAATAGTCAAGGAATAAGCAAAACAATAAACACAAATAGTCAAAGAGCAAGCAAGGCAATAAATAAAGTCCCATGATCACTCCTGTCATCACTATTTCTAAAGGCTTATCAGGATGACTGAAATATCTGAGCCTACTTCCCTGTCCTAGCCCAAACTCATTTTCATGCCTGAAGCCTACTTCTTTATTCTAGCCTAAGATTTAGATTCCTGCCTGAAATTACTACTTTGTTCTAGCCTAAATGTCAGATTCCTGCCTGAAGCCCATTTCCTTGTCCTTGGTCAATGTCAGATTGCTGCCAAGCAGCCCCCAAAGCTCTCCACATCTCCCTCTTTTTTATTTCATAAACAAGACTGAGCCTGTCTTAGGTTGTTCTGACAAGAATACCTTACTTACTCATCATGGAATATGCATTATCAAAAGCAATGCACTTATGTCTTACATTGGTAAGGCTCTGTGCAAATCTTACCCATCCTTGACTTGCCAGCCTGTTGATTTAATAACTCTGTCTGGGGTTCAGTTTCAGTTTCAAGTCTTTCACTTTAGCAGCCAACCTGTTGATGTTGTTAAAGACTAGCTTTAACATGATGGGCAGGAATAAGAGTATTCCCAGGATAAAAGAGGCTAGCATGATCAAGCTATATTGCCATTCTTGAAGCTAGAAAAATAGAAATACTGACCTCAGGCCATGTATAATTTTATCAGCAGTATCTTCAGCATCAAAGCTCAGCAGAGCAGCATTCTTTAAATTCATAATCTAATGATGCAAAGTTAAAACATCCAGAGAGGTGTTACAATTATGCCAAATACCTGCAAGTGTCTTTAAACTTTTTCCTAATTATAATGACTATCGTTGTACATGTTAGAAGTAACACAAATCCATTGGTATTTGGCATGACACTCAAGATGGCTCCTTATTCTTAAACTCTGAACCTCTTTCCAATAATTTGAATAGGATAAAAAACATCAAGCCATTGTTCCAAATGCCTATCTAAATCCTCTTGTATACTCAACACATTAGTATCATTTTTTTGCTAAATTATTAGCAAAAGTGGATGTCTTAACTTCTTGTGTGAAAGCAATTGCAGAAGACTGGGAAGCTGTATTGTACAAGTATTCTTGACTCACCTTTGCTTGCCTATATCCCAAATGGGACAAGCTGCCTTGCCTCAAGTTTCTAGACCTTTTGAGACAGAGAATCAAAAAGAGAAATTTTAGTGACTCTTGTATTTTTCCTAAATGTGACCAGTCATTCAGACTCAATCATGGACTGGTCTGGAAATCAATCCAATATTGGAAATAACAGTCTTCATTTGGAAGGCTGGATCTGGACATTTTCAGAGACATATTGGGAAGTTAGCTGCAGTTCTCTATGATGTTATGTTAGCAAGAGATAAAGTTGGGACGAGATCTGTATTTCAAACAAGTATTAATGCATGTGTTAAGGCTCTTTTAATTGTCATGTTAAAATTACTTTTGTTTCTTTACAGTATTTATGTAAGTTATATTGAGTGTACACTTTCTAATTATGTTATGAAACCTGGCATGTCGGTTACAGGGGTCTATCAACCAGTTTTTGTTTAATTTCTCTGAGTATTACAGGACATTGCTATTCTGGAAAAAAAAAAAAAAGCTTGCAAGTACTAGAAGTGAGTCAGGATTTAAACAGAAGGAAGAGGGTAGTGGGCTTGATTATTGCTGGCATAATAGCTTTAATTACATTAATTGTAACGAATCTTTGAGTACTGATCACTTTTTAAAAATAAGAACAACATTTAATTCAGGCTGGCTTATATGTTCAGAGGTTCAGGCCATTATCATCAAGACTGCCAGGTGAAGACTGGCTCCCACATGGTTAAGAGGAGAGTCTCAGAGTCCATTACCACAGTGACACATTTCTTCCAACAAGTCCATACTTACTCCAACAAGGTCATAACTCCTAATAGTGCTACTCGTTGGGACAAGCACATTCAAATCATAACCGTGGGTGATTCAGAATTTATTATTAATCTGTTCAACATGTCACTGCCATTAAGCAACCAGTCATTATGTTTTTTGGTGTACTTTCACTTATGACTTTTGTACTGGGCATTCATTAAACTTTTTTGATCTATGATTTTAGAGTTTTCAATGGATTCATAAACTTTCAAGCATTATTTATTCAAGTATTTGTTTTGTCCCTTCACGTCCTCCTGAAGTAACTTTAATTGTATAGACATCAGTCCATTGTGTTCATGTTGCAGCTTTTTGGGTGTTTTGATTATTTTGTTCTTTCTGTCTCTTTCTCTCTAAGTTTCATTTTAAATGGCCATTATTCAGGTTCAAAAATATTTTCAGGTTCACTAGTATTTTCTTCCTCAATTTTCAATCTGCTGTCAACTTCAGTGATCTTTCTGGAACAAAATCCTCATTTCTTGCTACAGAAATTGCTTAATCCTTATCCATAGATCACAGGATTAAGGATAGGTGGGAGAACAACATAAAGATTGACCAAGAAAATGTGGATATAATGGGATACATTGTGGCCAAAATGATGTGTTAAGAAGGAGAAAAATACTGGAGTAAAAAAAGGTTAAGATAACACCTACATGCAAGCCACAAGTATTGAGAACCTTGAGCCAGGCCGCCCAGGAATGTAGCAGAACACTTCATAGAGGATCCTGACATAGGAGAGAATAATAAGAACCGTATCCAGGAATAAGAGAGCAATGTTGCTAAGACCAAACATGATGTTGACTCTGATGCTAGGACAAACTAGACAGGCAATGACCATGTGCTCACAAAAACTATGAGGGATGATATGATGCTCTAAGCCCTTAAAACAGTGGGAAAAAACTCTGAAAACCTGAGTTCAAAAATATACAAACAGGATTTCTCTACTATGCAAAATATTAGGATGCAATATGAATTATATATGGGAGTTTCATTGACCTAAAAGAACAGAGGCATCTGTATTATGAGACAGCTTGTCAGAAAGATACAAAGGCAGGCCTATTCCACAGTTCAAGGTCAGCCTATGACAGGGAGAATTTAGGCCCAGCCATGATGAGAATGGTAATATCAGAGATGAATCCCACCTAGCTAGCTTATTGTCTGTTCTAAGCAGGTAGATTTCTGAATTCATTTACAATGTTAAGAAAATGTGCTTGCTATCTTTTCCTGTGAATAAATGGGTTAGTGTAAACATTAATAAATGCTGAGAGGTGTAATAATCACCCACTGCTGAGGTGAGTGATTGAAATAATATTTAAATAAACAACTGGACTTTGGTGAGTGGGGCTCTCTAGTTATCTTCAGAAAGCTGTCTCTAGCAAAAACAGGCTATCAGCTTGTACCCACAATTTGACTTGAGATGATCTTTCTACTGCTCCTGAACACCACTTCCTCAAAACTGCTCTCCAAGCTGAGACTGGTCCTTGGCACAGGCCTGTTCAAATCCAACTAAATGTAATTTACACATTTAGAGAAATCTCATTCAAAATTCCTACAACACTCTTCAAGAACAGAAACCAAAACATCCTACAACTCTCAGGGAAACACAGAAGACCCTGGATATCCAAAGAAACAATGAAAACACACACACACACACACACACACACACATTCTGAATGACACAGTGTTTGTTGAGTGGCAAGTAAAATTAAAAGATTTTTTTTTTTTGGTTTTCTTTTTTTTTTTCCATTTATTTAGTTATTTAAATCACATCATAATTTACTTATTTACACAGGGGTTATAAACACAAAAACGCAGGATGTGGGGAAGGGAATGGCACTGGAGCATAGGTATTCAGGGGAGTACAGATATCTTTCAGAACAGGGTATCGGCTGGGTGTAGGTTCAGGGGACAGGACACTATGGCTCTGCCTATGATTCACTTGTCCTTATCTAAGTTGGTACTGTCCACCGAGGCTGCCTATTTATAAGACCTATCACTACTTGGGCTGGTAAATTTCCACAGAAGCCGCCTGTTTACAATAGCTTATAGCCTGCTGTTTCAGTGTTTTTCCACAGAGACCCAAGACTTGGTATTAGCATGCATGTATGTCAGGACTATTGTTGATTTTAGGCCTATGGCTAATTTTAGGCCTTTAGTGTATATGTAGGGCTGCTCCTGACATCTCCTCCCTTCTCTAAGTATAGAAGGGCCTTAGCGATTCTATTCTTGCGAAGGCGGGGATAGAGGCCTGACCTCCAATAATTGAAGGGGACCTTGTAATGGCTCAGGTCCTCCTGTCGTTGTCCAGTGAGGCATGAGGGCCATACCCATCCCAATGTCTTTTTCCTGGAGAGGGGATACTTTTGACATCAACCCCTATGCAGTCAGGCTTGTTCCTCAGGGAACCCAGATAGATATTTTTAACTTTTATTTATATTCCCTTGCAGTGCTTAGCCTCGCAGCCTAAGCAAGAATTCAGATCGCCAGATAGAGAGGGTTCTGGGTAGCCCCTCTCTGCTTGGTCTAGGGGTGGAAGTCTCTTCTTTTAGGTTGGGTGGAGATGGGTTTGAGGAACACCCTGGATAAAGTAACAACCTCATCTTGAGTCTCGTGGTCCTCCATAGCTAACTTATGATAATGTATCTGAATAGGTTTTGCTACCGAATTATCTATCTGTTGTATCACAAAGTTAGTCAGCCTATTTAAGGCCCGGACTAAAAGAAATCAGCAGAGATAACCCAGTTAATGGTCCCAAGATGGGAGGAAGTGGGGTTGACAACCATAGAGAGGTTGAAAACCAGTCCTTTTACCAGCTCTCATATTCCTCTTTCTCTTTCTCTCTCTGTCATTTCTCTGGGCCTTCTCTGACCTTTTTCATGTTATCTTTAACCATCCCTGTCTTGTCTATGTAAGGGCAACATTCTTCTTTAAGGGCTGTACACAGTCAAGAGCTATACACAGTCTTTTCTATTGTAGAAGAATAAATCAAGTCCAATAAAGTCCTTTGTAATTTTTGGAGATCAATTCAGACATCGAAACGAGGGATTTCTTCAGATTAGTGATGTCAATCTCTAGCTGTTTGGTGTCCTTGTCAATGGCCCATCAAAGGTCTGAGTAGTATAAGTCTGGAGGCAGCATCAGGATTAGAGCTTCCACCAGCAGACATCACGGGTGTTTCCTTTTTACCTGTTCTCAGGCTGGAGGTTTAGACCCTGGGAGCTCTGGTTGAATCTTTTGATACTCATTCTAAAAAAGGCAAAAGCATCCACACTTTGGTTTTCTCCTTCTTCTTGAGTTTCATGAGGTCTATGCATTGCGTCTTAGGTATTGTGTGCTTTTGGGCTAATATCCGCTTATCAGTGAGTGCATACCATGTGTGTTCTTTTGTGATTGGGTCATCTCACTCAGGATGATGTTTTCTAGCTCCATCCATTTGTCTAAGAATTTCATGAACTCATTGTTTTAAATAGCTGAGTAGTACTCCACTGTGTAAATGTACCACATTTTCTGTATCCATTCTACTGTTGAAGGACATCTGGGTTCTTTCCAGCTCCTGGTTATTATAAATAAGGCCGCTATGAACATAGTGGAGCATGTGGCCCTGTTGTATGTTGAAATATCATCTGGTTATATGCCCAGGAGTGATATAGCTGGGTCCTCAGGTAACACTATGTTCAATTTTCTGAGGTACATCCAGACTGCTTTCCATAGTGGTTGTACCAGCTTACAATCCCACCAACAATGGAGGAGTGTTCCTCTTTCTCCACATCCTCGCCAACATCTGCTGTCACCTGTGTTTTGGATCTTAGCCATTCTGACTGGTGTGAGGTGAAATCTCAGTGTTGCTTTCATTTGCATTTCCCTGATGACTAGGGATGCTGAACACTTCTTTAGATGCTTTGCAACCATTCGAGTTTCCTCAGTTGAGAGTTCTTTGTTCAGCTCTGTACCCCATTTTTTAATAGGGTTATTTGATTGTCTGGAATCTAGTTTCTTCAGTTCTTTGTATACCTTGGATATTAGACCTCTATCAGATGTAAGGTTGGTGAAGATCTTTTCCCAATCTCTTGGTTCCAGCTTTGTCCTATTGACAGTGTCCTTGTCTTTACAGAAGCTTTGCAGTTTTATGAGATCCCATTTGTCAATTCTTGATCTTAGAGCATACGCCATTGGTGTTCTGTTCAGGAAGTTTTCCCCTGTGCCCATGTGATCAAGGCTTTTCCCTATTTTCTCTTCTATTAGTTTCAGTGTAGCTGGTTTTATGTGGAGGTCCTTGATCCACTTGGAATTGAGCTTTGTACAAGGAGATAAGTATGGATCAATTTGCATTCTTCTACATGTTGACCTCCAGTTGGACCAGCACCATTTGTTGAAAATGCTGTCTTTTTTCCACTGGATGGTTTGAGCTCCTTTGTCGAAGATCAAGTGACCATAGGTATGGGGGTTCATTTCTGGGTCTTCTATTCTATTCCATTGATCCTCCTGCCTGTCTCTGTTCGAATACCATGCCATTTTTTATCACTATTGCTTTGTAGTACAGCTTGAAATCAGGGATGGTGATTCTCCCAGAAGTTCTTTTATTGTTGAGAGTAGTTTTTGCTATCCTGGGTTTTTTGTTATTCCAAATGAATTTTAAGATTGCTCTTTCTATCTCTGTAAAGAACTGAGAGGGAATTTTGATGGGGATTGCATTAAATCTGTAGATTGCTTAAGGCAAGATAACCATTTTTACTATATTAATCCTTCCAATCCATGAGCATAGGAGATCTTTCCATCTTCTGAGATCTCCTTCGATTTCTTTCTTCAGGGGCTTGAAGTTCTTGTCATACAGGTCTTTTACTTGCTTGGTTAGATTCACACCAAGGTATTTTATATTATTTGTGACTATTGTGAATGGTGTCGTTTCCATGATTTCTTTCTCAGCCAGTTTATCCTTTGTGTAGAGAATGCTACTGATTTGTTTGAGTTAATTTTATACCCATCCACTTTGCTAAAGTTGTTTATCAGGTTTAGGAGTTCTCTGGTTGAAGTTTTGGGGTCATTTAATTATACTATCATATCACCTGCAAATAGTGAAACTTTGACTTCTTCCTTTCCAATTTGTATCCCTTTGATCTCCTTTTGTTGCCTAATTGCTCTGGCTAGGACTTCCAGTACTATATTGAATAGGTAGGGGGAGAGTGGGCAGCCTTGTCTAGTCCCTGATTTTAATGGGATTGCTTCAAGTTTCTCTCCATTTAGTTTAATGTTGGCTACTGGCTTGCTGTATATTGCTTTTACTATGTTTAGGTATGAACCTTGAATTTCTGATCTTTCCAAGACTTTTATCATGAAGGGGTGTTGAATTTTGTCAAATGCTTTCTCAGCATCTAGAGATATGATCATGTGGTTTTTTTCTTTGAGTTTATTTATATAGTGAATTACATTGATGGATTTCCGTATATTGAACCAACCCTGCATTCCTGGAATAAAGCCTACTTGATCATGATGGATAAGTGTTTTGATGTGTTCTTGAATTCAGTTCGAGAGAATTTTATTCAATATTTTTGCATAGATATTCATAAAGGAGATTGGTCTGAAGTTCTCTTTTCTTGTTGGGTCTTTGTGTGGTTTAGGTATGAGCATAATTGTGGCTTCATAGAATGAATTAGGTAGTGTTCCTTCCGTTTATATTTTGTGGAATAGTTTGAAGAGAATTGGTATTAAATCTTCCTTGAAGGTTTGATAGAATTCTGTACTAAAACCGTCTGGACCTGGGCTTTTTTTGGTAGGGAGACTTTAAATGACTGCTTCTATTTCTTTCACGGTTATGAGACTGTTAAGATGGTTTCTCTGCTCCTGATTCAACATTGGTAACTGGTACTTGTCTAGAAAATTGTCCATTTCATCCAGATTTTCCAGTTTTGTTCAGTATAGGCTTTTGTAGTAGGATCTGATGATTTGCTGAATTTCCTCGGTATCTGTTGTTATGTCACCCTTTTCGGTTCTGATTTTATTGATTTGAATACTATCTCTCTGCCCTCTGATTAGTCTGGCTAAGGGTTTATCTATTTTGTTGATTTTCTCAAAGAACCAGCTCCTGGTTTTATTGATTCGTTGTATAGTTCTCTTTGTTTCTATTTGGTTGATTTCAGCCCTGAGTTTAATTATTTCCTGTGTGTACTCCTCTTGGGTGTATTTGCTTCTTTTTGTTCTAGAGCTTTCAGGTGTGTTGTCAAGCTGCTAGTGTGTTCTCTCTCCAGTTTCTTTTTGTATGCACTTAGAGCTATGAGTTTTCCTCTTAGCACTGCTTTCATTGTGTCCCATAGGTTTTGGTATGATGTGTCTTCATTTTCATTGAATTCTAAAAAGTCTTTAATTTCTTTCTTTATTTCTTCCCTACCCCATTATCAACGAGTAGAGTATTGTTCAGTTTCCATGTGAATGTGGGTTTTCCATTGTCTTTGTCGTTATTGAAGACCAGCTTTAGATCATGGTGATCTGATATGATGCATGGGATTATTTCGATTTTTTTGTATCTATTGAAGCCTGTCTTGTGACCAATTATATGGTCTATTTTGGAGAAGGTACCATGAGGTGCTGAGAAAAAGGTATATTCTTTTGTTTTAGGGTGAAATGTTCTATAGATATCTGTTAAGTCCATTTGGTTCATAACTTCTGTTAGTTTCGATGTACCTCTGTCTAGTTTCCATTTCCATGATCTGTCCAGTGCTGAGAGTGGGGTGTTGAAGTCTCCCACTATTATTGTGTGAGGTGCAATATGTGCTTTGAGCTTTAGTAAGGTTTCTTTTATGAAAGTGGGTGCTCTTGCATTTGGTGCATAGATGTTCAGAATTGAGAGTTCATGTTGGTTGACTTTTCCTTTGACAAATATGAAATGACCTTCCTTATCCTTTTTTATATCTTTAAGTTGAAAGTCAATTTTATTTGATATTAGAATGGCTACTCCAGCTTGTTTCCTAGGACCATTTGCTTGAAAAATTGTTTTCCAGCCTTTTACTCTAAGGTAGTGTCTGTCCTTGTCACTGAGGTGGGTTTCCTGTATGCAGCAAAATGTTGGATCCTGTTTGCGTATCCAGTCTGTTAGTCTATGTCTTTTTATTGGGGAATTGAGTCATTGACATTAAGAGATATTAAGGAGAGGAGACTGTTGCTTCCTGTTATTTTTGCTAAAAGGGGAGGCATTGTTTGTGTGGCTATCTTCTTTTGGGTTTGTTGGAGGTGGATTACTTTCTTGCTCTTTCTAGGGTATGATTGCTCTCCTTGTAATGGGTCTTTCCTGCTATTATTCTTTGTAGTGCTGGGTTTGTGGAAAGATATTGTGTAAATTTGGCTTTGTCATGGAATATCTTGGTTTCTCCATCTATGGTAATAGAGAGTTTTGCTGGGTATAGTAACCTGGGCTGGCATTTGTGTTCTCTTATGGTCTGCATGACATCTGACCAGGATCTTCTGGCTTTCATAGTCTCTGGTGAGAAGTCTGGTGTAATTCTGATAGGTC
Organism: Mastomys natalensis; assembly: GCA_021653895.1. Taxonomy (NCBI): domain Eukaryota; kingdom Metazoa; phylum Chordata; class Mammalia; order Rodentia; family Muridae; genus Mastomys; species Mastomys natalensis. The sequence goes on along the minus strand of JAJTUV010000929.1, from coordinate 780,954 downwards.
TGCCTTTATATGTTACTTGGCCTTTTTCTCTTACTGCTTTTAAAATTCTTTCTTTGTTTTGTGCATTTTGTGTTTTGATTATTATGTGACGGGAGGTATTTCTTTTCTGGTCTAGTCTATTTGGTGTTCTGTAGGCTTCTTGAATGATTATGGGCATCTCGTTCCTTAGGTTAGGGAAGTTTTCTTCTATGATTTTGTTGAAGATATTTGCTGGCCCTTTAAGTTGTGAATCTTCACTCTCTTCTATACCTACTATCCTTAGGTTTGGTCTTCTCATTGTGTCCTGGATTTCCTGGATGTTTTGTGTTAAGAGTTTCTTGCATTTTGTGTTTTCCTTGACAAGTGTGTCAATATTTTCTATGGTATCTTCTGCACCTGAGATTCTCTCTTCTATATCTTGTATTCTGTTGGTGATGCTTGCATCTGTGACTCCTGATTTCTTCCTTAGGTTTTCTATCTCCAGAGTAGTCTCCCTTTGTGATTTCTTCATTGTTTCTATTTCCATTTTTATGTCCTGGATGGTTTTGTTCAAATCCTTCACCTGTTTGGTTGTGTTCTCTTGTGATTCTTTAAGGGCTTCTACCTGTTTACCTGTGTTCTCCTTGAATTCTTTGAGAGTGTTATTTATGTGCTTCTTAAAGTCCTCCATCATCATCATTAGAAGTGATTTTAGATCTGACTCTTGCTTTCCTGGTGATATGGGGAGTTCAGGACTTAATGTGGGAGAACTAGGTTCTGATGATGACATGTGTTCTGGTTGCTGGCCCTTGTATTCTTGCACTTGCCTTTTGCCATCTGGTTCTCCTAGGTGCTACCTGTGCTGTCTCTGACTGGAACCTGTCTTTCCTATTCTCTTGGTTGTGTCAGAACTGTTTAGGTTGGGTGTTGCTGCTGAGGTTAGAGCTAGGGCCCAAGATCTGCTCAGTGCTTGGGTCCAGACCGGAAGGAAGGAACCAGTGCTCTGGGCCAAGAGTGAGTTCCTGGAGCCCTGTGGGTCCTGGTTACTCCCTGTTTGCGGCAAGTGTTGCTGCCTCCTTGCTTAACAGGCTGCTCTGGTTAGAGCTCCTGGGAGCCCTGCTTCCCTTGTGTTCTGTGAGACTGGGTGCAGAGCTGCCACTGGAGATCTGCTGAGCGCTCGAGCCCAAACCGGAAGGAACCGGTGCTCCAGGTCAGGAGTGAAAACCCTGGGTCCCTGTGGGTCCCAGTGGGTCCCAGTTACTCCCTGTTTGGGGTGGGTGCTGCTGTCTCCCTACCTGAGATACTGCCCGGGTCAGAGCTCCTGGGTGCCCCACTTCTGCCGGGTTTCCTGAGGTTCAGTGCAGAGCCGCCACCCGGGATCTGCTCCGTACCTGGACCCAGACTGGAAGTCTACACATGATTTTTGACAAACTTTTTGCACTGGCTTAGCTGAAACAAGATATCTTTGTAGAATTTTGGTGGTTTAATATAAAGATGAAATTCATTCTGTGCACAAGAGACCTCCTGATCTTTAACCTAGGAGATTTCTTTCCTCTTTTTATTTTTCTATATTTTAATACTGTATCCTTAGTTTCCATTGTATATATTTTTTTCATCTAGAATTCCTTTTCTCCTGAATGACCATGAATAAAGAAACATTGTGTGTTTAGCACAATATTCTGTAAAGCAGTTATTCTATTTAAGCTTGTTTACCCTGAGTTCTCCTATTTAGGAATGAAAAATACTGTAATACTACAAATCAGAAACTCACAGTTAAACTTTCTTACAAAACAATATCATCACTGCACGATCTCGAATCTGCTTTGTTCTCACCCCATAAATAAGAGGATTAAGAGCAGGTGGAATGATTACATACAAGTTAGCAAGGAGGATGTGGATATACCGTGGAATATTGTGTCCAAATCGATGAGTTAAAAAGGAGAAAAGGGCTGGAGTGAAGAAGGCCAAGATCACACACACATGAGAACCACAGGTATTAAGAGCTTTCAGCCTGGCTTCCCAGGATGGGAGTTTGAATACAGCATGAAGAATTTTCACATAGGACAGAGCAATCAAAATAACATCCAGAAGTATTGTAGATATGAGTAATAATCCAAACAATATGTTAACCTTGATGCTGATACATGCTAGCCGGGCAATTCCCATGTGCTCACAGTATGTGTGCGGTATTATATTGTGTTCACAGAATGAAAGCCTTAGAATGAGAAATATAAGTGGAAAAACTAAAATGAAATTTCTGAATAGTCCAACCCCAGCAATAATACAGATTATTCTGGTGGTGAGGATAGTGTTGTATCTGAGAGGGTTACAAATGGCAATATAGCGATCAAAGGCCATAGCTACAAGCATGAATGTTTCCATGCCTGTAAACAGATGTATGAAAAACATTTGTGCTACGCAGTCCCTAAAGGCAATCTTATGGAAGCCAAACCAAAATATGCCAAGTGCTCTGGGAACAGTTGCTGAAGACAGGCCCAAGTCAGTCAGAGCCAGCATGGCCAATAAGTAGAACATAGGCTGGTGAAGGCTGTGCTCCAGATGGATCACAAAGAGAAGGATGACATTCCCTAGGACAGCAATAAGATAGACTGTTCCAAATGGCAAACCAAGCCAGAACTGCAACTCTTCCAATCCTGGGATTCCCAAGAGCAGGAAGGATGAAGGGTGAATCCATGAGCTATTGCCTGTTGTCATGCTGTCAGGAGCCTCTGATGAGCAGACTCATTTGAAGGAATCTACATAGGACTTGACAACACTTCAACAGCACTAATAATAAAGAAGAACAGAAAGGATGTCAGTAGCATTTCTTCTGATGGAGTGTAGAAATGTGTTTTCCTTCATATTTCCTCTTTTTCTTTTCACTGATTAAATAGAGTATGAAGTTGAATATTTTTTAATAAGTACATGAATATTTAGACTCTGTTCCAGATAACCTAAATGAATTTTTGTCTTCATATAAACCAAGTCTAGTTGGGAGATGAACCCAGCCAAGTCACATCGACTTCTATATAGGCTACATTTTGAAATATATAACTATATATTGTGGGGAAGTGTCATCTGACTGATAAATGATTACAAGCTCAGACTACAGATAATATTGTAGCTTTCAAAAATATCCTTCAAATGCCACTTATTTACTAGAAGCATGAGTAAAAACTATGCCGTGGCCACTTCCACTTATAATCAATGGAACTCTTTCCTTGTCCTCAACTTGCCTGTAAATAACTACAATCAGGCGACAATGCTAACCAAACAACATAGACTATCAACTAAAGGCCCAGTGCCATGGATGGGTTACCTCTTCTTGAGTTGTTGCTTACAGGCTATTGTCATCGTTTTTGGTTATCCTCTAGAACAGAAGAAACTATTGCTGAGTATATCACACATTTTAGTTATATAACATGAAGAAATCTAGCCAGTACTGACCTGGAAGCTTCATCCATCCTGGATAATTTTCATAATACTGGTAGATGTTATGTACACTACAAGAGAAAAAATAATCAACCGTTACCTATGACTTCCAGTAACAATCAGCCTGGCAAGATAAACCCACTGGTGCAATAGTGATGTGTTATGGAAGAAACCAAACATCTTTTTCATTGGATTTATATCCTGCTCCAGAAACTAACAAGATGGCTCAGTGATTTAGAGTGCATAGTGATCTTCCAGAGGACCCAAGTTAGTTCCCACAACTCACATAAGGCAGCTTACTATCACCTGTTACTCCAGCTTCAGGAGGATATACTCAAACCTTTAGTCTCCGGGGCACTGCATTTACATGCATACACACACACACACACACACACAAGAGAAAATAATTGTAATAATAATCACAATAGTAATATTTAATAATAATCATGCCCACTCTACAAAACGGAACTCATGTCTGGTGCTACTTAACTTACTAAAACCCAATGGCTAGTCAAGTGATAACCCCTATAGAAGAACCTAATACTAAATGAACATAGTAATATTCTTATCTTTATATCCATAGATTGGGTTATCTCCCAACACTTACCACAGAAAAATAAATAAATTTATATATATATATATATATATATATATATATGAATGAAATTCTTAGTATTTTCAAAACCATATTAACTCTTTTACTTTTTCTTGATTTGTGTTGCTTTTTATTTTGTTTTCAATGTGCTAAGATCTTTGTTTTGATCTTTGGAATGAGGATCATAACTTATGAGGCCATGGTTTCTCAAAATTCAATGCAACATTATTGCTCATAGATATGAAATTATTACTTTCTGAGAAACTGACTATAGCCTAAAGCACTAATCTTAGGACTTTAATTTATGCCTTCTATTCCTCAAAGCAATATTATGTGCTCACCTCTTAAAATAATCCATATCATATCAAGTTTGTTTCCCACTTGAGAAATAGTGAATGATATTGCTATTGTTATCATCATTACCATGAGAATTTAACAATTGTTAAAAAGATGATTCCATGAAATGATTTGTAGTTTAAGATTGTAACATTTGTTACTCAAAAGGAAGGCAAGAAACAGTATAGTTCCTGAATTAATGAAATTCCCTCACATTTGCTGCCATAGGAATACCTCTACCCTTAACATAAAGGTGTTTTATAGCATCTTGATAGTTCCAGGGCTCTTCTCAAAGTTTTTTCCGTGAACTTGTGCTATAGTCCAAGTACTTCATCATTCATTTTGTTTCTTGGGCTGCATTTCTCATTAAAATAAGCACCAGAAGATTTTCCCCAAATTATTCCTTAAATGCTTTTATTACTTCTAATGTCTCGTACAATCATAGTAAGTTTAAATTCATCTGAGGTATATTCTCTCCAGGACTTTTATCATGATGACACACTTTTAAATAAGAAGGATCAAGGGTGAATGGCTTTCTGAATATAATCTATGATGAGTAGACCCTTGAATTAGCTAAAGTAATATTAATAATAGAAAACAGAGCACATTTTGATGAGCCAAGGAAATCAGGATATGGTACAATATGTACAACCTTGAGAGCATAGAAAATCAAAATCAATTTCAGAAGAATAAGAAACATGTTTGGTAAGAGGAAATAGAAAACTAAAATCTCTAAATACAGACATGTTACTGTTTGAGGATTCCAACATAGGTATGAGGAACAGAAAGAGGAACCAGCATGAGCCTCCTCTCAGTCTTTAAGCTATCCTGTGAGATTCATTCTCACAAAGTCATTTTCAGACCTCAGAGCATTTGCTTCTGATATTCTCCACAGAACTCTCAGATTCTGCTACAGAATGCTCTCTGTGACTATTCAATCAGTTCAGAATCTCCATTTAATTATGCTTCATGCAGAATTGGAAAAGGGTGATTTTATTGATCACTATCTTCATTATTACAACTGGAACATAGCTGCCACGCAAAATATATTTGTTGATTAAAGATTGAATATAGAGTAAATTCTTGATTTTAAATCTTGATTTAAAGTCCATTTGTTGTAGAATGAGAACAGAATCACACTATGTATCTAGTGTCTGGGAATGAAGAAACAAGAAAGGAAATGAATTTTCATGAGAAGACTTGGTAGGTATATGAAGAGATGAGTCTATCAGACGTCTTCATGAAAATGGGGCTGTCAACAGGCATAGTATAATACAGAGAGACTGTTGAAAGTAAACTAAAATTTTAAGAAGCAGCTGATCATAACAATCAAAATTAGAAAGTCAAAAATAACTGATGGTCTTTATGCATAGTTCATGTCCATAAAAAGTCAGGTGTGTTGTTCTATTGTGCAAGCTGTAGCAATGTGAAAATCCTTTGAAAATCATTGAAAAGGTGACTTAAGGTTGCATTTTCTAAACTGTGAGACAATGCATAACATAAGTGATTCTTTTCTCCACATTATGGTGTCAAAACAAACCAGATTGTACAAGGAGAAAAGAGATGAGGCATGACACTTGCAAAGTCTCTACTTGTAGTAGAGAGTCATGCTTGCCTGAAAATTCAGGAGGCATCTGTTAGGAAAGAAACAGACCCAGAAAAGAAGTAGCAAAGTACTGCTGCAGACAGCCTCATTCAGCATGTCACCTGTTGATAGCTTCTTCCCAGGAGATCTTTATTTATACTTAAAATTAATGGCAAAAGCATGGGACTGTGTTAAAACCTGTGCATAAAAGCAACACTAAGTGGATTCAGCCACTTATATTCGTATATATATTTGTATATAATAATGTTTAACATACATATGTAAAAATAGTAATTAAAGAAAAATTCTGTGAACTGAGGGAGAACTTGGGGTCTCTGGAGGGGCTGGAAGGAGGAGACAAGACAGTAGAGCAAAATCATGTGAATACATTACACATGCATGGTACAGAAATTCTAAAAAATAGATTTTAGAAATATGAGTAATAAAACAATGGAAACAAAATAAAAAAAAAAAAAAACTTTGAGACATGTTTAATCAAGTATCCTCCAGTGTTGGGGGAAAATGTTTTCTCTAAGACCAGCGTTATTCCTTCATCAAAATAAATGAGCAGACCTAAACTGGAGCAGCCACTGAGGTCTCAGACTGTTAGTGCCTAAGAGAAATCTTATATCTTGATACTCAAGGCTATTTTTGTCAACTCAATGAAGATTTTCCTACCCAACCTGTGCAAAAATCAATAGAAGAGTACCTATAAATACATCTTTGACGGATAGAGACTGTATTGTAGTTCACTGGTACAGATCTTACCAAGTATGTACAAGGACCCAACACTTTAACAACAACAATTTTAAAAGTGCATTTTTCTTTATCTGGTAAATAGGCCAGGAAAGGATTAATGTCATGTCAATTGCTATATTTATGGGAAGAAAAGAAGCAATGCTATTTTTAAAATGTCATATCTTTAAATTATTTCACTTTTTATTTACTATTATAATTATTACTATTTTGATTTTGTCATTTTGGGGAGCTTGGGGGCAAGGATAGAGTGTTTTTGTATATCAGCCATGGCCATTCTGGAACTTGCTCTGTAGATCAGGCTGACTTTGAATTTAGAGATTTTCCTCCATCTGCCTCCCATATTAAAGGCATGTATCACCACTGCCTGGCTACTATGCGGAAATAGCAGAATAATTTGGATGAATGTAATACACGCGCCAACACACACATATAGACACAAATCAGATTGGAAGATTCAGTGAATGCTTTTCAAACATTACCTGCAAATGTTTGGGATTTGGTAGGATTGAATTACTATTGTTTCTTCAATATGAGTTACGAAGAGTTAAAGAAAAAGTTATAATTCGGAAGAATTAAGAATATCACTTCCAGTGTTAAATAATTTTCAAATCACAAATAATATAATAAGTTTAAGAAAAACTGCTCTGAAAGAGAGAGAGCCAAGAAAAGAAGCAGTAACAGAGAGGGGAATCGACAAGGAAAGAAAACAGAAGAAGAGAGAGAGCCGAGGAGAAACACAACAACACGGCAGCAAAGGCAACAACAAGCTTAGCTAGAAGTTTTCAAAGACTTCCATCAGTCAAAATTAGCTATATTTACTGTAAAAAATTCAAATACACAAAACAATAAACTGAGCAATTTCTACTGAAATTCTACAAGCTAGAAATAAGCACATAAATATTTTATCTCCTTCAATTTAATATTTGAATTATATACAAGCATGAAGGGATTAAATCAATAGATCTTACCTCAAGACTTATGTTTTATGACCAAATTTACATTGCACCCAAGTTGATACCAAATTCACAACCTTCAGACAAAAGTGCTGTTGACAGATCTGTAGTCATAACTGCTCCAAGGTTGTCAAACTAAAGGTAAGTTTATACTGGAGTTTAAAATCTTCCTCCTTGACCAAGAACTGTTGCTCCCCTGGGTCTTTGTGGTATCAGATCACAAAGACAATGTGTAATTATCACACAGACATATGGGCATAAAAAGTACACCTGCAGGAGGCCCTTGAGACTTCAGAATTTCTCCCTTCAGTTCCCCAACTTACACAATTCTATAATTTTTAACTTCTTAATTTCTAATTACTCTGTTCCCATTCATCCCACAAGAATATATGAGCCAATGTGAATTCCCTATCTTGTTATCTAGGACTGTTACATTCTCTCATGATTGGGCCATTTTTAAAGCAAAACATTTTCTTACTCATGATGAAGTCAGCCCCTAAGGACTTTGGTTTACTTAGGATCTGTAAAACCATCCCATTTATTCAGATTTTGAGTTCAGATATGGTTCATGTTTGTATTTCTTTCCCCGATGAAACCAAGTCTTATTTACTTAGATTATACTAATCACTTATAAATATACAAGTAATTATCTCTCAAGCTTCAGAAATTGAGAAATCCAGTAACATTTCTTTTAAAAATTTTGTTTTCATTGAAATAGAATTACATGACTCCCTCCTTTTTTCCCGCCCCCCCCATGTTCCTTCCACTTTCCAGTTGATATTCTTTTATTAGAACCAGTAAAATTTCTAAGAATTCCATCTAAATTTTCTTGGAAGGGAATTACAACATTTGCAACAACAAAAATACAAATTCAGAAAAAAATTTACTACTTAAGGTCATCATGTGAATAATATATTCTGTGCTTAACTGGAGATGTGTGTTGTCACAGAGTTTGTATTTCTTCTCTAATGTGTATTTCTAAAAAAATAAAATTAGAACCACAGAATCTCACTGGAACACAGTTCACAAGTAGCCAAGGGTTTCTAGGACCCTGACTGTTGATACCTCCACAACAGTGGGATTACAAGCAAGTACCACTGTCTCTACTTTTTCACATGGACTACGGTCCCTAAAACAAGTCTTCAACCTTGCAATGCAAGTTTTCCAAAACCTGAACTATCTCCCTTGCACCTGGCCTGATTTGCATATGAGAAAAAAAAGACTATTTCATAGCTGTCAGCTATTGGACCTAGCAATGGCATCTCAACAGTGATGAAGTAAAATAAAAACAATGGGCATTTCTATAATCCCATCTAAGCAAATATAAAACAATAAAGCTGTCCAAAACTGGTTTCTTCTTTACAGTAGTTACTGAATATAGCGCACACACACACACACACACACACACACACACACAACTTATATATGTACATACAGAGGGGTGAGAAAGAACAGAAGGAGGGGATTCAAGGGCAGCTATGAGTCTTTGTGTAGGGTATCAGTCTATACAAATGGAATCAGTCAGAACTGGCTAGGTTTTGTTGAGATGACAAACATTGATACAGCTTTTAGCATGTTAAATTGTACTGTATTCTGATTTCATTTACCTGTAGAGGGTAAGACAATTGACTTTGACCTCACTAAGCAAAAATCAGAGCAGTGTTTACCCATGGCTGAGAAGAAAATCAATGTGAATATATAATCAGACAACAAAGCTTTCATTTATGAGAGGAGTGTATTCTAAACATCAGTGAACACTATACATTTTTGTTAGATATGCTCATTGACTTTACAATGTACACATATAACATATGATCCCTATGCATACTTTTATTGTATATTGTCTTTAATATACAATAAAATGTGCTAAATGTGGTTGAGCACTAACCACATTTGTATAATAAGGACAACATTTAATTGGAGCTGGCTTACAGGTTCAGAAGTTCAGGCCATTATCATCAAGGTGGGAACTCAGTAGTGTCCATGCAAGCATAGTGCAAGAGAGATGAGAGTTCTAGATCTTCATCTGAAGGCTTCTAGAAAAGTGGCTCCCACATCATTAGGAGGAGGGTCTCAAAGCCCATCCCCACAGTGACACACTTCCTTCAATAAGTCCAATGCTTATTAATTCTAAAGGAGGAATCAGGTCTCATGATTCATAGCTACCTAGTCCCTACTAGCTGCTACCATTATCTGTCTCTAAGTTCTCAGATATAGGTGGGACCTCATGCCATTTCTTTCTGGATGGCAGGATATGAACAGGCCTAGTTTTGTGCAGGTATTGTGTCCATAAACACAACTATTTTGAGGTCTAGAACACATTTGGTGAGTAATTCTGCCTTTATCATAACAATGCATATTTTTTCAAGGCCTTTTTCCTAAAATCATCTTTCTCCAAAATAATTTTAAATCCTTATTTTTATTTCTAAATAATACTTTTTAAAACATATGTGTGATTGCTTCAGTGCTTCTTAGAAGGGGAACTAAATACTCACAGGAGGAAATAATAAGATAAAGTGTGGAGCAGAAACTGAAGGAAAGGCCATCCAGAGACTGCCTCACCTCGGGATCCATCCTATATACAATCACCAAACCCGGTTGCTACTGAGGATACTAAGAAGTGCTCACTGACAGGAGCCTGATATAGCTGTCTCCTGAGAGGCTCTGCCAGATCCTGACAAATACAGAGGCAGAGGCATATGCTCTCAGCCAACCATTGGACTGAGTGCGGGGTCCCGATGGAGGAGTTGGAGAAGGGACTGAAGGAACTGAGGGGGTTCGCAGTCCCAAGGAGGGAGCAACAGTGTCAATTGGCCAGACCCCCTGGAACTCTCAGGGACTGTACCACCGACCACAGAATACACATAGAGGGACCCATGGTTCTAGCTTTATATGTGGTAGAAGATGGCCTTGTTGGACATAAATGGGAGGAGCAACCCTTGGGCCTGAGGAGGTTCTATGCCATAGTGTAGGGGAATGCCAGGGTGGGAAGGCAGAAGTTGGTGGAAGTACCCTCATAGAAACAGGGGAGTGGGTATGGGATATGGGGATCTGGAGCAGAGACCTGGAAAGGGGGATAACATTTGAAATGTAAATAAAGAAAATATCCAATAAAAGGAAAAAAATCAATTTAAAATAAATAAATAAAACATTTGTGTATATGAAGTATAAAAATACAGAAGTCATTTTTAAATTATTTCCTTCCCAGTGCTTTTATACAATTTTAATTTTACCATTTGAGAATTTTATACATACATATAATGTGTTTTGGTCAAGTCCATGCCCCACTCCATCCTGCCCAATTTCTCCCTTATCCTTCCACAAATTTTTGCTCCAAACTTCAGGTTCTCTCCTTCTCCCTTCTCCCTCCTCCCACTTCTCCTCCCTCCTCCCATTTCCCCTAACCCCCTCTCTCTTAGTGCACAACTATGTTCACTTCATGGTGCATAAATGTGCATGTGAGTAGGGCCATCTACTGGAGAATGGTGGTGCTTTAGGGCCCATATCCCTGAAGAAACTTACTCTTCCTCCTCTAGGAGCAACCATTAACAGTAGGTCCAGCTTGGGGTGGGACATTATGTGCCCTTCTCCTATCCATACTGAGACATTCTAAATCTTCAGAAATATTTATATACACCACTTTTAAATTTACCTTTTATTTCCTGTGAAAGTGTTTACAAAACACACGGTCTTTATCATTCTACTATTCAAAACAATTATACATGGAACAAGAAAACTATTTAAATATATACACTTACATGTAGTATATTTGTATATATTAGTATTGTACACATTACAATAAGTATTATAAGTTGGGGTAAATCTCCAACCCAAATAGGGACAATCAAAGAAAACACAACTCAATAATTATGAATACAAACTGCACACCTAGGTTGGGCAGATTTATCACTATCCTATTTTATTCCCCATCTATGAGATTACCTTATAACTTGTAGTTTTTCCAGGTCACATCCTTCACCTCCATTGTCCTTCGACCTCTCTTTCCTCCGGTCGGCTCCCACCCCTCCTCTCCAGTCATCTCTCCCCTTCCTCTTTTTCTCTCCTTCCCTTCCTCTCTTCTTCTCCCAGCTCCACCTCCTCTTCTACTGCCTAATCACCAAGCTCCACTGTGAATACAATGTAGCAGAATAAGTATCCTGCTACAGTATTGTACGTAATATTTATGTTATTATCGTGTATCATATACTTTGAATCAAATGTATCAGATTACTACTTATTCAATAAATAGAATTAAATTTTATTTCTGCTTATACATTCCATGCTGTATCAAAGCTATATCATCACCTCTTTCCATTATATTACTTTCTAATGTCCTTTCTCTGTTTGTTTCTCTATGTGCATTAGAAAATCACATTAATAGTTGAGGAGGTTCCTAGTAAATGCAATGAATGAATGAGTAATCTTATCAATATCTCTGAGTATATGGTGTTTTTATACTAAACTAATGTCAAGTAATATTGCAATAAGTTGTTAATGTCATTATCACAACTACCATCATTCTAGAAGCCACTTTGCCTATTCATAATTCTTTTACAGTAAGTAGGAATATTCTCCATTGTATTAAATTCTAAGAAAAAAAAAAACATGACAGAAAAGGAAATGGTCACAATTTGGGGGAATCTCTTTTGGTCTAAATCTAAATTAGTACTTTTTGCTAACAATGAAATTTGGGTAGATCACATATCTTTCCCCAACATCAAACATGAAAACTGTGATACATATAGGACCATCTTCAAGATCCAGTGGAATTAATGAAATGCTTACAGAAGTAGATTTTCATAAGGATTCCAATATTCCCAGTACAACCTTGAGAAATAAAGTGATTGATTCACAGTTAAATGAAATTTTTGGTCCCAGTAAGTTTGTCTCTTTTCCCATTTTCTATGGAGTAGATACAAATAACTACTTTCAATAACCTATGAAACAAATTCTAGGACAGCTATCCAAATTGCTATTGGCTAGTGATCTTTCTGGAACAAAATCCTCATCACTCTTGCCCGAATCTGCTTGGTCCTTACCCCGTAGATCACAGGATTAAGGGCTGGTGGGACAACCACATAGAGATTGGCCAAGAAAATGTGGATATATTGGGGCACATTGTGGCCAAAACGATGTGTCAAGAAGGAGAAAAATGCTGGAGTAAAAAAGGTTAAGATAACACCTATATGAGAGCCACAGGTATTGAGAGCCTTGAGCCTGGCCTCCCGGGAAGGCAGGCAGAACACTGCATAGATGATTCTGACATAGGAAAGAATAATAAGAGCCACATCCAGGAGCAAGAGAGCAATGTTGCTAAGACCAAACATGATGTTGACTTTGATGCTGGCGCAAGCTAGTCGGGCAATGCCCATGTGCTCACAATAAGTATGAGGGATGATGTGATGCCCACAGTAGGGTAGTCTCAGGAGAAGAAACACCAGTGGAAGAACCATGTATAGGCTTCGCAGCACAGCAATACCTGCGATGATCCCAATAACTTTTGTGGTGAGGATTACAGTATATTGAAGGGGCTTGCAAATGGCAATGTAGCGGTCAAAACCCATGGCCAACAATATAATGCTTTCCATGACAGTGAAGAAGTGGATGAAGAACATTTGAGAAAGGCAACCTCCAAAAGATATTTCCCTGAGATTGAACCAGAAGATGCCCAGCATTTTGGGGATGGTGGCTGTGGTCAGACCCAGGTCAATGGAATCCAACATGGCTAGGAAGTAGTACATGGGCTCATGAAGACTGTGTTCAGTTTGGATCACAAATAAAACAGCAGCATTCCCCAGGACTGCAATGAGATAGAGAAAACAAAAGGGAAATCCAATCCAGATGTGCACATCTTCTAGCCCTGGAATGCCCAGCAGGAGGAATGAAGAAGGATGAACTCGTGTGTCATTAGACAGGGACATTCTCTCAGTCATAGATAGATGCTGTGCTTAATACAAATAAGTATTAATGTATGATTAGTATGGTTTTTCTTTGTCTACTTAGTCTTTTATCTTCATTCCTGATAACATATAAAAATGACCTTTAAATATCTTGTTCATATTTGTAGAATAAGTAAAATGGTCTCTTCATTTCACATGTAAATTTCCAGAATTTCACATGGGATCACCTATAGAGCCACCATTATTACACTGAACTCATGTGAGAACAAAGACTGATAAAAAGAAGAAAGGCAAGAATAAATGCAGAGTGCCGAGTGGCCAGGAATACATGAAGAATGGAATTGCATGGTTGGTATGCAAAGTAGTGTTACATATGCTTTTGCTTAATAAGTATAAGAATTACTCAGGCACCCGTTATCTTTACCCTTCCCTATTTGGAAAGCTGAAACCCCCAAGTGTTGTGTGTACAATGTTGTTTGTGTGTGCTATTATGTAGAGTTGGTCCTGTTCTAAGACCAGGATAAACAATTTATCTTCCTTTGTTCTGTTTCATGAAAAAGTTGTGTCATGTAGAAGTTCTTTATATTTTCATATTAGATGAAGATATGAATCTATAGGTATTTTAATTTTTATGATAGGAAATTAATCGTCCATGTCCATTATAACTATATTAGAAAATCTCATCAGGTTTGGCAAGAAATGAGAGGAAAACTATATAATAAAGATCATTTTGCTCATTTTTAGCTATGATAAAATCATTAATTGAAAGATTGTCTTAATACAGACAAAACTTTCATTTGGTCAATAAATTAATAATACATCCAGTAAAAAAAAAAAATCTCCAGATATGGACCAGCTATTGGAAGAGAAAGATACACAATTTTCCAAAATACTTCAACCTACGTATATGGAAGATACAGAAGAATTCAAGATATTTCTGTTTAGTTACTTCTCTGATTCCATCCCAGTACCATGTTCAATGAACTTTGCAATTATAGTAAATTCTGAACAAGTAGTAAATTAAACTCCTGAAGAAAACAAGCATGAATCGCATTTATTCACTTATTTACAAAAACCTACTGTATTAATAATTTGGAAGTAATTGACTGTCATGTATAATTATATACAAAGAATATATTCACGTTTAACAAGACTTAACTCTTGAAAAAATTCAATGTGTCTACCAGATACGTTTATGAATGTAGCATGCCTTGGGATGTTTTTATGTGTATGGGTAGGGGAAGTGATGGAGGGGTGGGAGAAAGGAACAAATGTGACCAAATATGTTATATGAAAATTTTTAAATTAAATTAAGAAATAGAGTTCTATCTTTGGACTTACAATAATTTTTAAGAATACCAGTGTCTCTTGCTTTAAACATATGATGACACACATATATTCCTAGAGCTGCTCATTAAGGCCTATAAAACACTGCAGAGATGGAAAAGTGTAAGTGTGGACATGTGTGTATCTCCTAGACTGCTGATACTAAGGAAAATAAAACTAAAATTCTTAAGTTTGTTACAAGAACCTATGTGCCATACAGTTGTAGTTCTAGTTTTAATTTGCTGAGAGCAAATATTATAGTTGGAGAAACATTTTGACAATTCATTCCATCCTGTGTTTACATGGATTCTACAAGTACTGGTATCAACCAGGCAATCTGAAGACAAATTTAGATAGAACTGACCATACACTCTCTCAAGACATACCTTTTTGTGGCAAGAAAATTAAACTCCTAATGGGGCGTTTTTAAATTGTACTGAAAATGGTATGGTAGATTATGCATCGGACACTGTGAAGAACAGAAGGGCTTAAGACAAAGTCCAAGGAGGAGACTGGAACTTTGAGGTTGTAAATGCATGCCTATCGATACACACAAGTATACACAAATGTGCATGAGGGTAGGCATGAAAGTGTGTGCATATGCAAATATAAACATCAGACAGTTTTCCTCTGCTGCCACCTACACTATTTATTTTATTTTATATTTATTTTTTTATTTTACCACAAATTCTCTAATTGACATGAAGCTCACTCTAGTAAGCTCAGTTGGTCGCCATCCAGCCCCAGGGATCTGCTTTAATCCACCTCCACAGCCCAGATATTCCAGCTGTGTGCCAAAAAAACATCCAGCTGTTATGTAGCCTGGGGAGGATCAAATTCAATTCCTTATGCTTAGAAGGCAAGCTCTTTGCCAACTGAGCTGTCTACTCTGAGGTATTCCCCACACCAAAGCACTCCAGGTAGAGAAGAAAAGGCATTTTGTTATAGAAAAAGAATAAGATCAAAGTGGGGAAAATGGAAGCACACTGACTAATCAATATGTAAAAAAGCAATCTATGGCCTTGCACTGATCTTAGGGGGACACAGTAGTAGGCTGATGAGTCTTAGGTGACTGATGTCCAGGACAATGGCAGAGGCTTCATAGAGCAGAAACTGATAACAACATTGAGGCTACAAACCATAGAACCTTTTGCCTGTAGACCTCTCAGGAGACCATCATGTTCTCACACAACCATGTGTCCCACAGAGAAGATAAGTACCTGGGCTTTCTTTCCTGAACCCAATCCTGCAATCACATGTCCAACTATGTATTATAGAATATGTGTCCTCTCTCAGAGTTTCCTCTCTGCTTTCTGGGTCCTATTTCATAAATGTCTATTCTAAACAGCCATCATCCATGATACTCTTAAACATAAATTCACTAATTCAAAAACATACACTTGGATCCCCTTGGTGCCTCTTGTAAACAGAGAAGTATAGTCTGTCTCTTCTTGCAGTTCAGACTGCACCACTCAGTTACACAGGATCAGAAACAGCAGCTAAATAAAAATCAAACATTCGTGCAAAGCCATCTTCAGATATTTTTTTCTTAGTTTTATATGTGAAAATTTGTATGGGCATAGCACAAAGTGTATGCAGGGAAGGAACAGCCTTGGAGGCTGCATAAATATGTTTTTTTCTGCATCTGGTACTTACACATTCACAATTCCTCCATCTCCTCATTCTATCTGGGCAGGCACTCTTTCTCCATCTCCCTTATATATTTTTCTTAGTCTAAACACAGTATGACTTACCTTGTTTTCTAAAACACTATGAAATGTCAGTCAGGACAATCCTGTGGCCCACTATTTGCTTGATGAGCAGAAGTAATTTATGTATTTTCCATGGGCCCATTTCCCCTTACAATGCAACCACAGTATCATGGGAACCTTGATAAAGCAGTGTGGCCTCTGGAGAGTTCTTCCTCTCAGTCACTCTTTACGTATAAGATACAATTGCATGGGACTAGTGCTGTTACTTTGCTTCTTTTCAATTATCTATGCCTCTACTTGCACTGATACAACATGCTTGACTCATGATTTCAAAATAAACTTTTAAACTCCCAGAACATTTCTGGGATTCTTGCTGCTATCTTCCTATTCATTCTCAGTTTCTGCCCTTCACAGAGCCCTTCTCATTCCTTATGTGATTTGTTTTGCTTGTGGATAGATTAATCAATTTTCCAGCATTGTGTTTGTGTGATAGAACCTGGGTTATCTCAGTGTGTCTCACAATGATAGACATCTATACATAGACACTGAAGAAGTGTTTTTCTGTAAAAACTGCTGTGGTGCACTACCAGTTGTATCATACTGCTGGGTCAGCTGCCCTGCATGTCACTGAGCCCCTGGGAGGTCTTCAGACTGTGGCGTCGGTTGCCCAGTTGGCTTGTGTGGGACTACTGGGATGTGTCCAGGCTATGGTGTCCTCAGGGGAGCAGACAAGCTGGCAGTCTGCCCCAGCAGAAGGTTCCGGCCAGAAGAAAAGCGTTACATCTTTTATGTTCATTTTCCAAACCTCATTCACATACTGGCCTCTTGTAATTAGCATTGTATTTTCTCCATACAGGAATAGCATAGTTTTTAGGCACATAGTTGAGACCTTATAGTGACTATCAGTGCTTGGATCACTTTACTGAAGATAGATTCTTTCAATCTGTCTCTGTTTCTACACTTGACAGAATATGATCTTGGTGGATTGGCGATGCTCCAATGGAAGGCCACTGAAACATAAATATATAGTTATCATCAACTACACTTGAGTTTGGGGTAAGGAATGTGATGAATTTGGAAGAGTGTGGAGAGAAGGGAATGTGATCAAAATGCATTTTATGACAGTCTCAAAGAATGAATAGAAAATGAGAAAAGGGAGGTTTATATATTCATTGGTATAATAAATATTTTCCTTTGAGAAATACTTCACAGTCCTTCTCATATTTTTCATCTTATAGCTTAGCATTGTCTTACCTCTTTTAGATATTAACCTTTATGATCTATGTGGTAGTACTCTCGACTACTCCTTTCACAAACCCTTTCATCTGTTTCTGCATTCTTGCCTGTGTTTAGGAGTCAATTAAAAAAAAAACTCACTGCCAAAACCAGTGCCAGTAATCTTCTTACAGGGTGGATAGATTGCTGGGCAGTCATAGCTCTTCCAGAGTACTTGAGTTTGCTCTCAAGCACTCATATGGCATCTCACAGCCACCCTAAGCCAAGCTCTGACACACATACAACCTATATCTGTACAATCCTCAGCAAGTTCATTAACACAAACAATGGGGACTATTACAAATCCTAAGTTAGTTAAAAGGATCCAAGTAGGCCAAATAAGAGAGGGACAGAAAGTTGCTCCTAGACAGAATCTTGACTACAACAACAGAAACATAAATAAATGTGGACATCTCAGCTATGATGGACCATAGCATAACTCCCGTGCCCTGCTGGAGTCTTTGTTGTAAAAAATAATAGGGTAAAAGGAACATACTGACCATGTGACTATGGCATATCTTATTAATCTAGTCAACTAATGCAAGCATACATTGGAGAAAAGAGAGTAGTATTCACATGACTAAAGCTATGGTGAACTAGGAACCCATAATCCTCTGAACAGATAAAGAATATGTGGTATGTGTGTACCTTTGGATGTTATTTGGCAATACGAATACAGTTACATTATTTCTGGATAGTGTATGCAACTCAAGATCATCATATTCCATGAAACCGACGAGACCCAGAAAGACTTAAATAAGACTTTTCCTCTCAGTTGTGAATTTAAGATGTTATATATTTTATGTTTTGGGGATAGGGAGAAAGAGAGAATGAGAAACATCAAAATATAAGTAAGATTGTAAGAAGAAAACTAGTAGTAGTGGGCAAAGAGGTAGAAAAAAATGAAGAAACTCTGAAAGATTACTTTGGATCAAATACATGACACACTTTAAAGAGACTTTATGAAAGCCAATAAATATAATAAATATTGAAAATAAAGATATATCAAGAAAGATCAAATCAAAACAAAATTATAGTGCTCAACAGAGTGTAATGCTGATGTAAAAATAAAAAAAGAAAATACAAAGACACCGAACTTGTAATTGAGCAGGCTAGGTAACATGGCTCCATTATATGAGCTATCCAGAATGAACTAATTAAAAAACATGTATAAAGTCAAAAAACAGAGTAATGTTTTGTAGGAACTGGATGGAAGGAGAGATGACTAAGGAAGTGATGTTTAATGAAATTAGGGTTTGCTTTTGGAAAGATTAAAAAAATGTTGGAGAGAGATAGCAGTGATAATAACACAGCATTGTGACTGCTCTATGGGCCACTGAACTGCAAACTTTAAACCAGCAGGTTTTATTATATATGTATTTTATAAGGATGAAAACGCTACTGTGTGTATACATTCTAAATAGAATCTATAGTGAAAAAAGCACACACTACACTGGCTGGAGGAGAGGGGGCTGGGAAAGAAGAGAGAAAACAAAAGACAAAATGGAACTTGCCTAAATGATGTATGAAATAACAAAAAGGTGAATTAATCAAATACAGGGAAGTTGTTCATTGAGTGAGCAGAATGGTCTTCACCTGGTAGAATGACTAGAGGGAATTAATCTTCACTTAATTAGAAAGACACTGGCATCTAGAGACATTATTACTAACCACCTGCCCCAGAAGTTGAGTATACACACACACACACGCACACACACTGTTAATATCTCCCCAGGTATATTAAAGGCTTCTTTTAAGCCAAGTATCTGTATTTTAAAACGAAATACACAATTGTTACATGACTTACTGGAAAAGAGAGAAATCTTGGTAAGTCTTTGCAACAAATGATTAGAATATAGAATTGAGTTCAGATTTGGGATATAATGAAACTTTCAAAGAATAAAAGTATAATTAGAAAAAAATTCAAAACCAAGGAAACATCTATTCATGGGTGAAAATACATAAGGCTTATACCAAAGTAGTGAACACAATGCAATGTATTAATAGTGTAGGGCAAGATGAAGGGGCAAGACATTAGAAGGCATTAGAAAGAAAATGATTTATCATCTGTATTATTTAAAGCATATATAATTTCATTTATGTAATTCAGTTATAGACACCACTGTGCATTTATCTACATGAAACAGAGACTCAGGACATGATATAACTTACCTAGGTTCAGTAAGCTGAGAGTAGATTCAGAATCTGATTCTGCTTCATTGTCTAATCTCACTACATATCCTGTAATTTGACTTAGTTTTCCTATATTTTCTGTCTTTTAGTGACATAATAAATGATACACTGAGAAAAAAAGCCACAATAGTTAAAGAACAGAGCAGTACACTGTAGCTCCTTATATTTAAAGGTACTTCACAATACTTTGATATATGAAGAGACACAAAATATGTATGACCTATTTGGCCTCTCTTCATTCTTCATATATTTCATAGGAATTAAGCTAAATTTAAATCTAGTTGTTTGAATTTACAATTAAGAACAAGATGAGAGGATGAGACTTGAGGCCAAAAACCCAGATGCAGCAGCAGCAGGTGCTTTGGGAACTAAGTTTGCAAGCCTGTAATAAAGAACTTCGATTTACACAGATAGTGCAGCTCTTCATTACTCTGGGCTTCAAGGAGGTAATCTTCATGTATGTGTTCAAAGTAAGAGTGAGAAATCACATGTCATTCTGTAGAGTGCAGCCAGGCCACAGAATTAAAATACATTGTATGAACTCTTCAAGGAATTAATAAAATATACGTACTTAAAGAAAACTGTCCAAGAACTCTGTGGAGATTATTTTGATCATGTGGCACCAGTCAACATGGAGAGTAGCAAATATAATGCTCTGTTGTCCATAGACTAAGCAAGCAGTCATACTCTAGGAATAAGGCCACAATAAAAATGCCTGGGATAGCTTCCTTAGATGGTAATATGCCTTCATGCACACTGTCATACAATGTCAGGATACCTCCATGAGAGTACAGTGAATACCTCACATTTGTAAACCTCATGGGCTTTCCTAAGCATGTCTTTCTGTGTCTAACTGTAATCCACAACCTTTCCCTGTAAGAAACTGTATGCATGAATCTGATAGCTTTGAGTGATTTTTATGAGTTCATCTAGTAAATTCTTGAGCTAAAGATAGTTTGGCAGAATTGAGAATGAAGACATCAGAAGTGAAAGTAGACATGAGATCTGTGACCTAAAACTCTGCCCTTTAGTTCCATGATTTGATGCTATGTGTTTTAAGTTAAAAGTCAGCAGGTTCTTGTAAAGAAGATTCACAAGAGGAAGATGCTTAAATACTTATCCAAGACTACTTTGCTTTTAAATACCCAGATCCAGTGAGATATGTGGGTCTGCTTGTAGACTCTCAATTTGGCACCTCTGTCTTTTTCTACTCTTTAATTTATACACTTTTGAAACATTAAACACTCTGTTATAGTTATCATGACTTTGTATAAAAAAATCAAAATACAGCCATCTAAATCATGCAGATTTCTTTTCCTTTGAGGAAATTGTGTATAATCTATGCTTTTTCAAACCCTCTCTTTTTGTACTGCTTCTATTAACAAATTTACAAAGACAGATTCAGACTATGTCACATCTTTAATTTCAAATGTTTAGAAATCTTGACCCTTCTGCTTATTGGTATGAGAAATAGTGGGAAGTGGTTTAACTTACTAAAACACTTCTCCATGAAACCAGATGCAGGAGAATTCTTGTCAGCAAATTATGATACAACATAGTTAATAATGATAGATGCAATGTTTTTCAGTAGTAGATATCAAAATAATGATATCTATTGTTATGATAATACTTATCAGTTTTGTTATCTCCTCCTCATATATAGCTCTTGATAAGAGGAGGTTCACATTCTTCCTTACTCTGAACAGTAATTTTAGGACTGGCATAGCTCACATCTGACATCTCAGCTTCTCACACTTCTAGTGTATGTGAACAGTGTTACTAGGATTATTTACTCATAGCTGAACAAAACGGGAAAGAGTCAAAGGTTGGGAAAAATGCATTTTTAATATCAACACTATGTTTGAAGATTCTTTAAATTTTTATAGATCTCAATTAAGCCTGGATGAATTGCCCCATAGAAACTGGCAACTGTCTTTAGACCATGCCCAGCATCAACTTGCAACAGAATGCCCTCAGCAATGTCACTGAGGCCCACCCTCTTTCTTTCCTGTTGCTGGGGATTCCAGGGCTGGAAGCTACACAGTTTTGGCTGGGTTTTCCCTTCTGTGTTGTGTATCTGATCGCTCTTGTTGGAAACCTCATCATTCTGTTTGTTATATGGACTGACAGGACCCTTCACCAACCCATGTTCTACTTTCTGGCTATGCTGTCTGTGATTGATCTAAGTCTCTCTACTGCTACCATCCCCAAGATGTTGGGCATCTTCTGGTTCAGCTTCCAGGAGCTGTGCTTTGCGTGCTGTGTTGCTCAAGTCTTTTTTATCCATTTTTTCACAGTCATGGAAAGCATCGTACTCCTTGCCATGGACTTTGATCGTTATGTGGCTATTTGCAACCCTCTCAGGTACACCACAATCCTCACCAACAGGATCATCGTTGTGATTGCTGTGCTCGTGGTTATAAGAAGCCTATGTATGATTGTCCCCATCATTTTTCTCCTCCTGAGGCTTCCTTACTGTGGACATAGAATCATACCACATACCTACTGTGAGCACATGGTGTGGCACGACTAGCCTGTGCCAGCATCAGAGTCAATGTCTACTTTGGTCTTGGGAATATTTCTATTTTGTTTCTGGATGTGTTTCTTATTATAGTTTCCTATGCTAGGATCTTATATGCCGTCTTCCATCTCCCTTCTCAAGATGCTCGCCTGAAGGCTCTTAATACCTGTAGCTCCCATATCTGTGTCATCTTAGCCTTCTTTGGCCCAGCTCTTTTCTCCTTCCTTACTCATCGCTTTGGTCACAACATCCCTCAGTATATCCATATCCTCCTGGCTAATCTCTATGTAGTCATCCCTCCTGCCCTCAACCCAGTCATTTATGGAATCAGGACCAAACAGATCCAGCACAGGGTGAAGAGTCTTTTTGTTTAAGAAGATTGATCACAGCTGATGCCTATCTTACAGTGATTTTAATATTTATGATACAGGAGGTTTCACAGATATAAATGACATGAAATTTAAAAGTTCAATCCAAAATAAAAATAATGTAACAGTGGATCAGAAAACAGCACTATATTCTGAGGAATAAACAACAACAAAAGTTCAGATCTTCACTCTTGCCAAGTACAAGAGGATCCTTCTAGCTTCAAAGTCCTGGCTGCTCTGCACCCAACAGTGGGAACTTACATCTCTGCCTCCTCTGTGATCACCAATGATGAAAATGTACAGTTAGCATAAAAAGAACTGAGACAGATTATTTCCATTATATAAACAGGTTAGAGTTTAGGCTTGTATAAGAGACAACCTCTCAGACCACACGAAAGCAATGCTACACAAAAGGAAGTCTTATCAAACCAGATAACCAGCAAAGAGAAGTCACAAAACAGGCAAATATGTCCTGGGAGAAGCAAAACAAGGCAGAAACAGCAGTGGTGATATCAGACGACTATGAAGCCAGCTAAGTATTTACAGTAAATAGTGGTGGAAGATAGGACAGAAAAATTAAAACCAGGAGGAATATCTAGTCACCAAGTGACTCAGTTAATAACTCTGGTGAATAATATTCTCTATAGAAACTGTCAGACATGTAAAATTAGAGATTTAATAGGTTATCATAGCTGTCAATAAAACAAATAAACAAAAAATAAATAATAGAGTATATAAGAAGCTTAACCACAAGGAAGATTTAATTTACAAATGTACAGCAGACCTTATAACCACACCAAAAACTTCTATTCTTCAATTTTCAAAACATTTACAAAATGTGTTGTATCATGGACAAACCCAGCCTGAACACTTTCCAGTGTGATTCCTGAATATGCACAATTGCTCTCTCCTAATTTCATACCAAACACATCAGCTCTTCTCAGATGTTTTAAAAAATAAAACAATATTGCCATGAAAAACATTAATGAGAGATAATTTGTTCAATGAATGGGAGTATAAGCTCTAACAGCACTTGAATGTGTAATAAAATTTAAGTATAATAATAAAATAAAGTAATAAAATAAATTAGTTAATTTTACTAATATTGAGCACTCACTGTGTAGCCCAGGCCGACTACTAGCCTGAAACCTAATGCCTCAGCTTCCTTAGTGACTGGTATGCTTCAGACACACACACACACACACACACACATATGTTATATTGTGTATATTTATAAAGTATATAATACACAAACACAACATCTTTGGTGGTGGTGGTGGTGGCTGTTAAAGGTATGTTGTATCGAACTCGAAGACTTTCACCAGAGAAATGTGTAAAACTTTTTTTAAAAATGTGTTCATGAACTTCAAAAGTAAAAGAGACAAGAGCAGAAATAATTTTATAGAAAAATCATAAAGTCTTGTGGTATGAAAAAATAAATATAAAAAACAGCCAAAGTAGATAAGCTATATATTCCTGATTTTCACAACTAGAACTCAAAAATGCAGAATGACACGTTGCTATAAAGATCTTAAGTAAAATATTGTTCAAGCAAAGATAAAGTCAAATTTGATTTTGAAAGTTACCGTAGCTTTCACCTTACAGAGCTGTATAACACTCCTAATGTTCTCCACTAATTTAACATAAATATTTTTAAAATATGTTATTGATGCAGTAAACTTCAGGATAATAATAAACATGAAAGAAGTGATGAACACGATAATTAACAAGTTCCAAAGGTTGCATAGTCATCAACTTGATTGTAATATATTATCTGCTCCAATGTTCTTTACCCTGAAACTGTCACTACATCTACTTGATGGCTGAATATCTGAGACAAAACTCTCTGTAAAATTCAACTTCAAGATTTTCTTTTTGGTGCAGAATTTTCTTCTGATCTCCTTTAAAAATACATTGAAATGAAGAATAAGTTAGAAATAAAAATATTCAAGTATATATTATCACAAGGAAACTCACAATAGTCCAAAATGAGTTTCATATATGTATGTGATAAATTTTATTCATTCTTATTTCCATAACCCTCTTTCATGACATCTCCCTCTTCGACTGAAAACTTTACTCATCTCAAGAAATCCCCCTCCAATTTCAAGTTCTTTGTGGGGGAACCATTCATGTGCACATGTATGCCTATGCATGTACATGTGTGTGTGTGTGTGTGTGTGTGTGTGTGTGTAATTCACTAAGTTTAAGATGCTCACATGAGCATGTCTGGGAAATAACCTCCTAAATATGCATTATTTTTACATTTTCCACCAACTTATTTCTCTAACTCATTGTGCGTGTTTCCTTGCCATCATTTGTCCATTTGTTCTAATCAAATTAATCAAATTATATATATATATATTAGTTACTTTACACATTACTGCAACAAAATACCTGACTAAATAACTTTAAAAAGGAAGGAGTTTGGGTTTGTATTTCCAGAAAAATATATCCATTATGGAGGAAAAGTCATGGAGACAGGAGCTGGAAGCTGGCTGGTCACATTGTCTCAATAGTCAGGAGTCAGAAAGCAAACAGAAATAGGCTTTGAGTATAAAATTCAAGGCCTTCATTCTATGGCATACTTCCTCCAGCAAGGCTCTACCTTCTGAAGCTTTTACAGCCTTTCTGAAGAGTGTCACCAGTTAAGGGTCAAGAGTTCAGATACATATTGCATCCACATCACAAAAGTAATAGATGAGATAAACTTGAAGAACGACACTCTAGGATTCATGCCGCTGTACTTGTGCAAATTCACATCTTTACAAATAGTTTCATTAATTAAAATGTGGAAAACTTATACATAAGCAGGCAGCTTAATTTAAAAAAAACAAGTACAGAAAGAAAATATTAGCAAAAAAAAATGTAGTTCATGACATAAAATTGCAAAAAGTTAGAGAATGTGTAGACTTTTTGATAAGTGATGCAGGATGAAATGAATAACAATTTATAACATTTGTGTGCAGAAAACAAAATGAGATTTGCCCCTGAAACACATTGATTTTTAATGTGTTTAGGAAAAAAAATGTTTTCAAGACAAAACAGGGAAGTTGCACTTAAAAATTCAGAGCGGTTGTGCTAGCATGCACAAGACTGAAAAAGATCAAGCCAGGCAATATTTCATGAGCCTTTCCTTTGAGATAAATCAGTTTAGTTGGGTGATTAAAGACAGTCTCACCCACAGTATCTCATTATTCAAAACTGACTTTCACTTTATCCTTAGAGCCTCTTATCCTACAGCAAGTTGGCTACCGACAGTCCCTGGTTTTCAAATGGCAAGAGGAAGTGGGTACGAAGGCCCATATTTAAGCAAGAAGCTGTTGGACAGTATTAACCTCTGGAACAGGGAAGATCAATTTTATTTCGGGGTGTGACCCCTATCAGGTTGATTCCACTGCAGTGGATTCCCACACATCCTAGAGCAAATGGACATCACAAATTGAACTTGAGTTTACAATTATAAAGACACGAGTTTATTGGATAGAAAGACAGGAGACGATTTGGGTGTTCACATGGGGCAGTTGAACACAATAATAATTCATCCTATAAAATTCTCAAAAAATTAATAAAAAGGAGAAATGAAGTTATTTTCCAACCTTCTGAGTTCGAGTAAGAATATGACTTCTTGTGAAATTGGTGTGACACAAGTAGAGGCTTAGAGAGACAATTAAGACTTATCACTGTAGCACTTGAAAACCTGGGACCATCATGAGTGAGTCCAGTTGGCTTGCTGAAGGATCAGAGGTTATAAAGAAAAGAATGGAAATTAGTTCACAGTTTTGAATCATGAGGTACTGTAAGTGAGACTATCTTTAACCATCCAGCTAAACTGTACTTCATCTCAAAAGAAAGGCTTATGAAAATAAAACAAAGAAATCCAGACTGAAATAATTCTCCATTCTGTGAAAGAAGTTTGAGGTAAGAGAAAACCAATTTTAAGCCTCAAACTGCACAGAAGTTGGTTATGTCTCAAAAGCTAAGCAACACAACACAATGCAAAATACATTTAGAGTATGAGTCCAAAAAACACATTATAAATCTTACCCATGTATATAGGAAATTATAATATAGATCGTAGTGGTAAATTATCATGTGCTGTTTATGCTCTCACTAAGAAGCTGGATCCAGAGGCAGAGTTTGCCCCCAGTTTATACCCAGCATGTTTATCTTAGAGAGTCTGTGGCACAAACAGCTAATTGGAAGCATCGGCCAGAAGACCTTCTTCCCAGGACCCTCTTCATCAGTTAAATGTTTTGTTACCACAACCACCCTAGTCAGTTTCTGCTGTTTTGCACTGGGTGTGCAAGTATCTGGTATGATGCTCTACTCTTTTTCTGCTGCTTTCTATCTTATTCTTTTTTCATAAATATTTTAATAATAAATGTGATTTGGGCATTTTTTTTCTATTTTTATTATTTTATTTGTTTACATTCCCATTATTTCCCCTCCTCTGTCCACCCCTTCCACAATCCCTCATCCTATTCCTCCTCCCCCTTGCCTCTGAGAAGGTCCTCCCCCCACCAGGCCTTCCCTTCCCTGGGGCCTCAAGTCCCTTGAGGATTAGGCTCATCTTCTCCCACTAAGGCCTGACCAGGCAGACCTCTGCTATATTTGTGCCAGGGGCCTCAGACTGGCCTGTATATGTTCCTGGTTGATGGCTCAGTCTCTGGGGGATCCTCCAGGTCTGGGTAAGTTGAGAGTGCTAGTCTTCCTATGGGATCACTCTCCCCTTCAGCTTCTTCAATTCTCTTAGTTTAACCATAGGGGACTCCAACTTCAGTTCAATAGTTGGGTGTAAGTATCTGCATCTGTCTCAGTCAGTTGCTGGTTGGGCCTCTCAGGGGACAGCCATGTCAGGCTCCTGTAAGTACATCATAGCATCAGTAATAGTGTCAGACTTTGGTGCCCTCCCATAAGTTGGATCCCAAGTTGGGCTGGTCATTGGACTGCCTTTCCTTCAGTGTCTTCTCCATGTTTGTCCTGCAGTTCTTTTAGACAGGAATAGTTCTGGATCAGAAATTTTGACTGTGTGTTAGTAACCCTGTCCCTATGCTTGAAGTCCTGTCTGTCTACTGGAGATTAACTCTTTGAGTTCCCTCTCACCAATTTTGGGCATTTTGGCTAAAGTCACCCCAGTTGAGTCCTTAGAGTTTCTCACCTCCCAGGCCTTTGGTACTTTTTAAAGGCTCTCCCCTCCCACCCCATCCCTATTCTGGGTTTCTCTCCTGAACCTCCCCCATACCTGATCCTATTTCCCTTTCCCCCTCCCACTCCCCTCTCCCACCCAGGTCCCTCCCTGTCTCTGACTCCTGTGATTATTTCCTTCCCTCTTCTAAGTGGAATTGAAACATCCTCACTCAGGCCTTTCTACTTGTTACACTTCTTACAGTCTGTGGGTTGTGCCCTAGGTATTCTATACTTTTTGGCTAATATCCTCTTGCAAACTGGTACAATCACTATGGAAATCAACCTGGCTGTCCGTCAGAAAATTGGAAATAGTTCTACCTGAAGACCCAGCTATACCACTCTTGGGCATGTACCAAAAAGATGCCCCACCATACAACAAGGACACATAGTCTATCGTGTTCATAGAAGCCTTATTTGTAATATCCAGAAGCTGGAAACAACCCAGATGTCCCTCAACCAAAGCATGGATACAGAAAATATGGTTCATTTACACAATGGAATACTATTCAGCTATTAAAAATGAAGACACTTTCTCCTTCCCAAGTGGGATTGAGGTATTCTCATTTGGGTCTGATTTACATCACTCAGGATGATATATTCTACCTCAATCCATTGACCTGAAAACTCATGATGGACTCGTTCTTCAGGTATCTATTTCCAATTTTCTAAGGAACTTCCAGATTGATTTACAGAGGGGATAAGGAGAGGAAAAGAACATAATCAGGTTCTGGGTGGAAAATAGGAATGAAGCCCTGAGAGCGAGCAGAAAGAATGGAAACAGGCAACCTTGGGAAGTAGGAGGTGAGGGACCCTCTAGAATGCACCAGAGACCTGGGAGGAGAGAGACTCTCAAGACTCAAAGGGAGGAACCTTAGATGAAATGCCCAACAGTGAGGAGAGGGAACTTGTAGAGTCCACCTCCCGTGGAAAGACAGGGCATCAAGTAGAAGGATGTGGTTGCCTTTCCACAGTCAAAAACTCTGATTCATAATTGTTCCTGTCTAAAACAACTGCAGGGACAAAAATGGAGAAGAGACTTGGGGAAAGGAGGTCCAGTAACAGGCCTTACTTGGGAACCAGCTCAAGGGAGGCTCCAAAGCCTGACACTGTTATTGATGCTATGGTATGCTTACAGACAAGAGCCTAGCATGACTGACCTCTGAGAGGCCCAACAAGCAGCTGACTGAGACAAATACAGATGATTACACCCAAACATTGGACTGAAGTCAGGGACCCCTGTGGTTGAATTAGGGAAAAGATGGAAGAAGCTGAGGAGGAAGATAACCCCATAGGAAGACCAGTAGTCTCAACTAACCTGGACCCCAGAAATCTCTCAGACACTGAGTCACCAACCAAGCAGTGTACATAGCTGATATGAGGCCCCTGACACATATGCAGCAGAGGACTGCCTGATCTGGCCTTAGTGAGAGAAGACGCACCTAACCTTCAAGAGAATTGAAGCCCCAGGGAGTAGGGAGGCCTAGCAGAATGGGAGTGGGAACATCCTCTTGGAGACAAGGGAGGAGGGATGGGATGAGGAACTGACAGTGTGCAGACCAGAAAGGGGACAATGACTGGACTGTAAAAAAAAGATTAAAGATAATTTTTAAGAAGTGAGGATGGAACTAGAAAATATCATCTGGAGTGACCACTCAGACCCAAAAGGACACGCATGGTATGTACTCTATCTTATTCTGTTTTTCATGCTTATTATATACTCAGTACTTCAAAACTGAAAATATGACTATTGTGGGTAATTTTCCAGGTGAAACAGAAGTCATAACAGGAATAAACAATCCAGCATATTTTAAAGAAAAGAAATATCAAAAGATACATTGGTAAATATTTAAAAAGTAGAATTGATGTAAACTCCAAATCTTCAAGAGCTTAAAGTCACTGCCATAATATATCACAAGCATTAGGGTATATGTTAGACATTTCAGGATGAGGGTGAATACCATGAGACATATCACTGGGTTTGAATTAGGAGCCTCTCTCCTTTAGGCTTTTGGGTTAAGATGTTACAGTGTGAATATATACCCAATCCCTAAAATCTTTACGGGAACCATGTCTTTAAAGAACATCTGGGTTTCTACCTCAAAATGGAAATGAAAAAGACATCCATAGTGGTTTAAAGTGAAGATAATAATGCTGTTCGTGATAAACTGCCAGAACACCCTGTAATAGTACTCACAATAAGATCATAGAAAATAGAAGATTGTAGAGTATTGGGCTGTGCACAGAACTGGCATGTTATTCTGCGACTTATATAAACCAACAGTATCTAACCAATTTTTCCATTGAAGTCACTGTGCTGGGTGAAGAGAAGAGTAGAGTTAAATGAAGTATTACATTAATATCAGCACACAAAGAGAATGATAATTGTAGACAACTCTAAACCAAAGCAAAGGAGAGTGTATATGCCTGCTGTGACAGTTGCATGAAAATACAAAAATCACAGAGGTCAAACAGAGGATTATCATGGAGGACTGATCCTGGGGAAGAATTGAAGGAACATGCAAATTACTGGTGATGATTTACATGCAAGACCTTTGGTCCCAAAAGACAGTGATATAAAGTGTAAAAAATCACAAGTTACAGCAAACTGTCTAAAGGATTATCGGTTATTGAATAAGAGCAACTGGTAACAGTAGCATTTATGATTTACCATGTGAAGTTTACATTGTACAATAAAGAAAGGGGAGTCATAGAAAAAATATTAAGCAGAGACTGGATAGAGCTAGGCTTAATGTGGGAATAATATGTGTAGATAAACTATCAAACCTGAACTCTGTACGGGAAGGGACTAGGAACTAATCATCTTGTCTATCAAAAGAGAAGGATGAACAGAACAATCCCCTAATGTCTTTTAGATCAGGAACACTATTTTGTCTATGATAACAACTCAAAATACTCTGAACTTAGAAAATGAAAACTGATATATTCTATTACCTCCTAGACGTTTTGTTCCTATAACCAGGAAAACAGAGCCTATAGCACATCCTTAGAAGACTATCAAGCCTACTTCACTACTCAGGAAGGGACACGGGGGAAATTCAATCAGTGCCCCACAAGGGAAGACAGGATAAGTTTTCTTAAGAGAAATTGAATTTTTGCCACAATCTAACAAAAGAGTAAACATATACCTTCCTATAGACCCCATCTCTTGGATGCTAGGTGCAGGCTGGAATGAGGTTCCTCATGGCGTTGAAGGATGTTGATGTATTTATCTGTAATTCTACACACAGTCACAGAGATGAATGTATTTTAAGAGTCTACTCTTTCTTTGTGATTTTAAATTCTTAGATGTAGCCATGCCCAAACTAAGCTAGCACTTACACTTTTTTAGTAAAACGAAATGGAAGAGTTGCTGAAGAATGTCATACTTTGGAGAATTCTCTAGTATAAATTTAATGTCTTCTTTTACCCTTGGGAGCCCCACTCATTACCATCTTTCCTTGGTGTATTTCCCTTCCTAGCTGTTCACACCACATCTCCTCCTCTGAGAGAAGGGATTGTATCTGGTACAGTGCTTCTCTACTATGCCATAAGGAGGAGTAGAATGTTAGACCCATGAGCGCAGGCTTATGCACAGAGGGTTCTGAAAACTGTGTCCAGGGATGCTGGGACACATCTAGAGTAACTGTAAAGTTTCTCTTCCTGGGACTAGTGACCCTGGAAACACAGAGGTTTGAAAGGGCTCTCTTTAAGAACCTAGACCACAATGCTACTCTCCTCCATATGAAGACTGGGAAATAAAATATTAGAGGCATCAGAATCCAAGCAAGATACAGAGAGATAGCAGAGAAGAGGAAGAGAAGTCAAATATGCAGACGCCTCCAATTTTTTAACCATTATCTTGTACACAGCAAAATGTAGCTCAGTGGGATGGATGTAGATAAGGTAAGGACTGCGGTATTCATGAAGACATTGTACATGTGTTTCTGTGCCTTTCTTTTCCCTTCCTCCCTCTCTATCCTTCCCCTACTTCTTCCTTTTCCCTTCTCCTGATCTTTCCCTGATATTATCCCATTCCTATATAGTTTATAAAAACACAGATATACTCATACTTCAGCAAAATTAAAATTATGAAGGCTAGAATACCAACCAAGGAGCAAAGCCATCTGCGAGGTTTGCTGTGCTTCTGTGGCAGATGAAAATTTGCAGATCACTGATACGTTTGGGTCAGGATAAAGCTGTGACTGATGTCAGTATCCAGATACAACTGCATCAGTAATTTCATCTTCACTATTGTCTGCTCCTGTTTCTCATATTCCTTCTCATTTAAAGCTCATTCGAGCTATTTTCACCACCTACTTCCCACTACTTTGGAGAACCATATCTAAAATTTGATGTAATATCCCTGCTAGAGCAGCCAAAATCTGCCTGTTTCTCCAGACTTCTTCATGCTTCATTCTTGAAATGGCCTAAATTAACCTTCCTTCCCAGATCATTCAAAGTTTTTGATCCCATGAAGCTGAGGAAAGCTGAAGAGGGAAGAGTAAGAATGAGAAGAGAACTTGGTTCTCTACAAATTTGAGCAGTTGGATTATGTTGGTATAAATGAATATCTAGAGAAGTGTAAATGTCTAGCCTGATAGCAGCCCTTCATTCTTCTGTAACGACCCCCTTCTAGACAACACCGGCCTCCTTTTAAACAATGGTCTTTTCTTGGAGTCTTGGATTAAAATAAAACATTAGGAAACACTTGTGATATTTTTTGGCTACCTTCTGACCTGTTTCCCTCAGATCCATTAGTCTTGTCCATTCTGAAAATAAAAATATTAGTTGGATTTCAGTTGGATATTCTCCAATTTTATAGGAAAAGGAAATGACTTATAAAGTAAAGAGATTAGTCAAAGTTCCTCAGGAAGTAAACATCAAAACAAGAATTTTAGCCACTTTAAGTCGAAGTAGTTTCAAGCCTAAAAATAGTCCACTTAATGTTCTGCAAGGGCCAGAATGAAAGACACAATACTAACAATACTGTAAAAAGAAATCACATTATCAGTGACCACACTATTTGTGGATGCTATAAGGGAAAGTGCCCTAACTATCGTCAACTCAAATTTACAGTGTGCTGTAGGACTGAGATGTTTGTCATGTGAGTCCATTTAAACCAAGATGGCTCTGAAAATGACCAGCTTGTTAGCTGCATGTATCAGACACTGCATGTATCAGTAGACTAACTGGAAGTTAGCCAAATTCTATAAACAGCTTCCAATTTCTTAGACTGTCGTCTTCCCTTCAACACTAGAAAACATCGTCCTCTTCCTTCTACATGATCAACTGTCTTTCAAGCTTCTGTGGGGTGTTCTATGGCTCTGTCTCTTCACATACAGAACAGAACATTGTTAATAACACTTCTACCAGCACATCTCCTTGGTGAATTAGTTACCCAGCAAGCTAGATAACATCTGGTATGCAGAACAATATACTCCATTGTCTTTCTGGTGTCTCTATATCTGTCTGTCTCCCACCTCCCCATAGTGGTGTGTGTGTGTGTGTATGTGTGTGTGTGTGTGTGTGTGTGTGTGTGTGTGTCTGGAATCAGTGTTTCTGTCATTTTCTGTGTCTCAGTCTCTGTCTAGTGTCTCTCTCTCTCTTCTCTCTCTCTCTCTCTCTCTCTCTCTCTGTGTGTGTGTGTGTGTGTGTGTGTGTGTGTGTGTGTGTGTGTGTCTGGGAATCTGTGTTTCTGTCATTGTCTGTGTCTCAGTCTCTGTCTAGTGTTTCTGTCTCTGTGTGTATGTGTCTCTCAGTCTTTCTCAGTCCCTAGCACTCTCTCTCTCTCTCTCTCTCTCTCTCTCTCTCTCTCTCTCTCTCTTCTCACACACAACACACACACACACACACACACTCAGACACACATACACGTGCACAGATGGGACCAAAATTTTATATTTGAGTATTAGGAATATAAAATTAAAATTCTCTTGTTCTATGTCCCAGTAGCAGATCTTCTGCCACTACAGGATAAAGAAGTTAGGTCATGTTAGTTATTAGAGTTATTTAACTTCTTAAGAGCACAAAAAATTAAAGAATTTTGCTGTTTTGTCAAGGGATTTTTGGTTTGTTTGATTGTTACTGTTAAAGGATAAAAAAAGATAACCTAACAAAAATTTAACTTTGGCTTCTAAATATCTTTTAGATATTTAATCTTTTTATACTTAAAGCTAGATACAATTTTAGGTTATAAATATTATGTGTTTATAGTATTTACCCTATATATTATAAGACAATTACACGTAATTCATCTGATAAGAGAAAGGTATTTTTTAAAGATATACAGAGTGGTTGGTTTGTTGTTGTTGTTGTTATTATTGTTTGTTTATTTGTTAACTTGACACAAATCTAGATGTATCTATGAAGAGGAAATTATTTCTTTTGCTTATGAGATTATAAGTAAATATAATTAAATCATTCCCTCTTTCTTCCTCTCTCCAAACCTTTCCTTACACCACCCTTTGTTCTTTTTCAAATTTATGTAGAGAAATTGCCTTTATAGGATTGGCCTGTAGGCAAATCTGTGGGATATTATGTTAATTAATGGTTAATTTGGTAAGACCCAGCTCACTATAAGTGGTATCACC
This sequence comes from Mastomys natalensis, assembly GCA_021653895.1. Lineage (NCBI taxonomy): Eukaryota > Metazoa > Chordata > Mammalia > Rodentia > Muridae > Mastomys > Mastomys natalensis. The sequence continues at coordinate 746,261 of JAJTUV010000929.1, read as the reverse complement.
CATGGGCAGTTGGTCTGGGTTTGTAAAAGAAAGCAGGCTGAGCAAGCCATGAGGAGCTAGCCAGTAAACAACATTCTCCTATGACCTTTACATCAGTTCATGCCTCCAAATTCCTGCCTTGAGTAGTTCCTGCTCCGACCTCTTTTCAGTAGTAGGGTATGACCTGAGATTTGTAAATTGGAATAAAACCTTCCTCCCAAGTTGCTTTTAGTCATGGTGTTTATCACAGCAATCAAAACTGTAAGAGAGTTATGTGGGTATTGTCAAAGAACTAGGAGGCTAGCAATAGTTTTGAAAATAACTCAGCGCCATAAGATGAAAAATCACTAAAAACTAGCAATGTCATTGTAGAACCATAGGCTTCTCACAGCAACAGAGTTAGGATAAGGAAAATTCTAGGACAGAACATCTCATTGAGCTTTATTATGTCAAGTTGAGTATAATGAGCTAATGAACAAACCCCTAGACTTATAACAAATCAAAACACTGGCGAAAGTATAATGCATCTCATAGAATTTATGGTTTTTTAATAGTAGACCAGACTTTGAGGGACACTGGACATAGATGGCGGTACTCAAAGTAATTAATGAAAGAGAACACCAAAAATGTGAGTATATAACATAAGAATGAATACTCCAGGTTTATTTTTCAGTGATCTCATGAGTTAGAAAAAAGTGAGCAATATTGATTACAGGTCTCATAAGTAAGATGGATATTGAGCGAATTGCTAGATAAGTTTTGAAGAAACTATCTTATCTTCATATTTATGGTATTTTTCAGCACACGGACAGATGTTTTTCCATCTTCCAGGACCTTGATAATAGCTTAATGAGGGGATAGTCTCTCTTCACAAGAATTCTCAGTTATTTGCAAGGAGAATGCCTTCTATCAATAGCACCCAGTTCCATCCCACTTTCTTTATCCTGCTTGGGATTCCAGGACTGGAAGTTTTTCATATATGGATTGCTTTCCCATTCTGTCTTGTGTATCTGACTTCCCTTGTGGGAAACATCACCATTCTCTTTGTGATCAAGACTGAACACAGCCTCCACCAGCCCATGTTCTACTTTCTAGCCACATTGTCTACGATTGATCTATGTCTATCCACATCTACCATCCCCAAAATGTTGGGCATCTTCTGGTTCAATCTCCAGGAGATCAGTTTCGGGGGCTGCCTTGCTCAGATGTTCTTTATTCACGTATTTACAGGCATGGAAACTGTTTTGCTAGTAGTCATGGCTTATGACCGCTTTGTTGCCATCTGCAAACCTCTACAGTACACCACGATCCTCACCAATAAAACCATCAGCCTTCTCCTCTCGGTTGTGATTGGAAGAAATTTAATTCTTGTGACTCCGTTTGTGTTTCTCATTCTGAGACTGCCCTTCTGTGGGCACCACATCATGCCTCACACATACTGTGAGCACATGGGTCTGGCCCGTTTAGCTTGTGCATCCATCAAGATCAACATCATCTATGGACTCGTGGTGATTTCCCATATCCTTGTGGACATGATCCTGATTGCCTCTTCCTATGTGCTTATCCTTCGAGCTGTTTTCCGAATTCCCTCCCAAGATGCCCGATTGAAGGCTCTCAATACTTGTGGTTCCCATGTCTGTATAATGCTTTGTTTTTACACACCAGCCTTGTTTTCTTTCATGACTCACCGCTTTGGCCACAACATTCCCCACTACATCCACATTCTTTTAGCTAATCTATATGTAGTTGTCCCACCTGCTCTGAACCCTGTCATTTATGGAGTCAGGACTAAGCAGATCCGAGAGAAAATTATAAAAATAGTTGTACAAAAAGAATAATTCTATGTAAAGTTTGGGTAAATGTATCCACATATGGCTCAAGGTATAATAATCAGAGTTCCCTTGAAATTTTTTATAATTTTAGCTGTGGTTTCCATGCCTAGCACTTTGATCCAAATGCTTTAGTATTAATAGCTAAATAAAAAAAGTACAATTCTGCCCAGTCTCCCCACCTCCCATGTGGATGTCTGGACAAAGTTTTGAAGTCATGGAGATAATGCTGAAGGTAGCAATGTCCTTAATAGAATCACTTGCAGTAAAAGAGGGATACCTCTTTATTTCCCCCCACATCTTCTCTTTAGGTAAGTTTAAATATTGAAGGACATTGTGACCTAACAATGTTTTATAAATGGAAGGCTTAGCTCTTGGGTTAGTAGGTAGTGGTACTTGAATCAGAACATCTAGTGCTTCACAAGATTCTATCCTTTACAGTAATCCCAGACTTTCCCTTCACCTCTAAATCATTGATTCACTTTGATTAAGTTCTCTACATCTTATCCTTCCAGTCATTATTACTCCTTCTGTGTTCTCACTCCTTCTCCCCATACTCCTCCTCTTTATTCTTTCTCCAATGAACTTGGTCTTAGGGGATTTGACAAACTACCACACAAGCGTTAAGGAAATGTGATACTCTTTTCCAGTTTAATGAAAGCAAGTGTGAGTAATTGTAAGTGTCTTGTGTCTAAATTCAATCTGATTGTATGCATCATTTGCATCTACACAGTGCTTCAAACATATAAATGAGAAAAGAAGATCAATTCTATGCCATAAGCTTTAAAAAAAACTCTCTGTAAAATTTTTTAATGCTTTAAATTTTGATTATTTGCTCATACCACAAATTCCCAATATGGATGAAGAATGAGGTTTTGTTTAAATTGCCACTGAGATGAAGTTCATGACTGGATGGAAAATTCTTGCTTCAAAATCAGCAGATAAGCCATGAATGTCTTCTGTTCAGAAATGTTGTCTAGGTCTACATGTCAATACAAAATTAGTCATATCATTATAAAAAACCAAGAAGATAGTAAAAGGTATCATCTATTCATCTTTGGGAACCTAGGTAACTTTTGTTCTGCATACACAAGCTATATAGCCCGGTATGCAACCTGCAGAATTTCCTGGTTTTTTGCATGAATTGCACTTGAGTTTTACACCTCTGCCTTGTGCAACTAGAAATTATTTGCTACAAATTGCCAATGGAAAAATAAAAAAGCATCAAAACCTGATCTATCACCTTAATCTTACAAATAAAATGACTGAGGGCAAAATAAACACAAATACTTATGTCAAAAAAAATTTACCAAATAGACACATCTTTAGTTTCATTTTCATGTAACAAGAGAAAGATAGCTCAGACAGAGTATCTTTATCAGAAATAATTAACTCCCATTAGGTGGAATGTGAGGCTCTGGAAGACAAACAAGTATTAAGTATTTCTCACATGTCAAATATGGGGTTCGTCATCATGAAGATAGAAGGATGATTATAATGGGAAAGGGAGATAAGACATCAGGAACTATACAAGGGTAATGGAGGTGTAAATATTTCAAATGTGTCATATGCATTTATGAAATAGAACCTACTCCTGTGGACAACTAGCATATTCTAATTAAAACTGTAAAACCAAATACCTTCTCTCTATAATTTGATGGTTTGTTATTAAACTGTGTTCACCATGTTTAAAAACTTGCCAACCCTCTGCCCTATACTTTTTATCCTAAAAGAAGTCAAGGATCTCTGAACAGCTGTTCTCAACCTTGAAGGTATGCAAATAAATACATATCTAAAATATATTGAAATATAAGAGGTAGGGTACTAGCTTGGGGATCTTTTTCTGTTTCTGTAAAAATGTAGTTGATTTGACCGTTAAGTATCCATACAGTTCAAATGGCAAGCAAGATTTGTTTATTTATCTTATATTCATCAAGATTCAAGTTACTGTGTTGTTGAACCTCTAACATGAGCTCATGTAGACCATTGGTTTGGCAAATGCATATTGCTGACATCTAGTGGTCAAAGGAATATGTATCTTGATAAAATAAACTAGGGAGCTTTTCAATGAACTCTCTTTAGTAATTTAGTTTACATATTTATGCATTAATGTATGAAATCACTGCATTCTGAGAAAAGCCATGTGGACTGTATATTGCCATGTTTATCACTCATGAAAAATCTATAAGAAAAATGATAAGACCCAAAGATATGAGAAGGGTGTTTGGCTTTGAATTACTGGACCTGGATTTAAATTGCCTGACTCCAAAGTATTAATTACAGTAACTGGATGCTTAAAAATTAATAATAGTCAGGCAGTGGTGGTGCACGCCTTTAATCCCAGCATTTGGGAGGCAGAGGCAGGCGAATTTCTGAGTTCAAGGCCAGCCTGGTCTACAGAGTGAGTTCCAGGACAGCCCGGGCTACACAGAGAAACCCTGTCTCGAAAAAAAATTAATAATGGCAATTTGTTATTTGTTAAACAACTTTTTTGTTAGAACAGGGCAAGCAAAACAAAACTACACCTTTCTGTTGTGCTTTGTTTCATATATACATCAAGCAGGCCATGAATAAATAAATAAATAAATAGTTACATCATAGATAAGAAGAAAAGAACGCCTGCTCACTTTGGCATTTTTGGCTATCTCATACAGAATAATTATAACATAGCTAGTTACACACCGAGAAACGCACAGAAACATACTGGAAGGCTAACAGTAAGATTTTGCTGCTGTTTTCCTTTCCTTTTGTTTTTGTTGTTGTTGTTGTTTTGGGTTTTATTTATTTATTTTTGGTTGGTTGATTTTGTTTAGTTTTTTGTTTTTCAAGACAAGGTTTCTCTGTTGTAGCCCTGGCTGTCCTGGAACACGCTCTGTAGATCAGGTTGGCCTCAAACTCACAGATCTGTCTGCCTCTGCCTCCAGAGTGCTGGATTAAAGTTGCCACCACTGCTTTGTTTGTTTGCTTGCTTGTTTGTTTGTTTGTTTGTTTTAGTAAGACTTTTTTTCTTTTGAGAGTACAATGAACATAGTCATGCCATACTTTAAGTCAGAAAGGGAATAGAGAACATTCTGAAGGCTGATTTGTTTACTGTTGACCATTAAAAACAGTCGACCTCTAACAATATGTACAGAGTATAAAATTTAAATAAAACTACAAATGAAATGTTCTTTTAAAGTACCTTTTAAAAAGCAAAGTCTTGAAGGGTATTTTGCTTTCTTTTGTGTTGTTTTTGTTTTTCTGGTCCTTTCTGCCTTGCTGTAAATTCACTTTGCATTTTTTTGGTGAGGCCAGCACTGCTCTCTGAGGGTGGAACCATCACGGAAAGCCATAAAAGGGACAGTAAGAATGCAAAGGACAAGGCATGGCCACGCAGTTAGGATCTCACAGCAACTGCAGTTGTCTGCACTGGGCTTGTCATTAGTCGGTGATTGGGGAGAGGTGTATGGGTCCTTACCACTCCCTGATGAACTATTGACTACAGAAGGATTCTGGGAAAGTACAGACATTGTCGTCAGTTGTATACCCACCAGGCTCCAGTGAACCCAGAGTTACACAGACAGCTTGGTTAGAACTCAGTGGGTCACAAAACAAAAGACATGAATGTGAAAAAAGACTTGTATGGAGGAAGAGGAAGGAAGATAAGAGAGGATCAGTGTCAACAGAACACACTACATACATGTGTGACATTTTCAAAGAGCTAATATGATAATATTATAATTAAAAGTCATGTCATGTTCTTAAACTATACTTCATCCTTAGCATAAATGTCTACTATATTTAGTTTTTTAATTAATATATACAATTAAGGGCACCAAATGCTCACAAAATACATGCAGTTTTCTATGTGTGTGTCGAAGTATGTATGTATCTATGTTTTGTGCGTGTGCGCTGTGCGTGTGCGTGTGCGTGTGTGTGTGTGTGTGTATCTGTGTCTGTCTATATCCAGGTTTGGAAATAAATTAGAATCATCTTCTCTCTTTAATTTTATAAGTTTCAGAGATGACTTAGTGAAAATGCTGGGTTTTCCTACCATGTTCCTTTCCTGCCTTTATTGCTTCTCTGTCAACAGTGACATCATCGCCTATCACCATAGTGAGATTTGTAGTATTAGTGTGAAGCCATCATGCCTCTGAGCAGCTAGCCTCCTGGGACATGTTCAGAGAAGATTGCTCCCTGATGATGTACAGATAACTGTACAGATCATTGACCCAGAAATAGAAAAAAGATCTGCCCTCAGAGACATGGGAATTTTCTGTTCTGTGTCTAGGTCTTCATCGGGAGAAGGCTCTCCCCCGATAATTAGAGGTCTTCTTTTAACTCCCCGACTCTGGTTATTGAGAACTTGGACCCATTCAGGTTGCAATCTATGCCATCCAATTCTTCACAAATGACTTCTCAGATGTTGGTCAGAGGTGGGTAAGTTCCAGTAATGATAATAGAAGGGTCTCCAAACACTAATTTAGCTCCAGCGAGTCAGCCAGTGACGGTAGATTCTGTTGATAGATATCAAGGTGCACAGTGGGGGTGTGGGGTCAATCTGACACTAATTAGGATTCATCACTGAAAATCAGACACCAATACCCACAGTGACAAGAAAATAAAACAGTTTCAATACATGCAGGGGTGTGTGTGCAGTCAGGAGCACATGAACAAAGAATAGTATATTGGATACATAAAAAGAAATATTCATGAAAAGAGATCAGCTGGCATAGATGTTGTCTTTCCCTTCTTATATATTTCAATTTGTCTTTTGATGAGGCCAAATAACCAATTAGTCATGGTGGCAGGAGAAAGTAATTTAATGACCAAAATAGGGAGATAAATAATGTTAGTGGCAAATTCAAACTTACTTTAAAATGTATCAAATTACTTTAAAACTTTAACAAAACTTTACAGTTCTCTAGATATAGTATTTTAGAAAATAAAATTCATATAATAAGTACAGTCTGAAGTTTAAAAAGAATGATCATTAAATTGAAAATTACATACCAAGCAAAATTGGGATTGAAAGTCACAAGAAATTACAGCAATGTAAAACTAAACTTAAAGACTTTTACTTTTTTTTTTTTTTTACTTACTTCTTTGCAGATGCACATTTTTTTTATTATTTTTTATTTAGTTGTTGTTGGTTTTTTGGTTTGTTCATTTGGTTTTGGTTTTTAAGTAGACTGCTTATATCATGGAAAGTTTTTCTTCCTCCCTCAACTTGATAGACAGTTTTGCTGGGTACGTAAAATTAGGTTGATATCAGTGATCCTTTAGAATTTAAAGTACCTTCTGCCAGGGTCTTCTGGCTTTTTTAATTTTTTTCATTAAGAAATCAGCCATTATTCTGGTAGGTTTTTCTCTTTTTATGACGTGTGTGTGTGTGTGTGTGTGTGTGTGTGTGTGTGTGTGTGTGTGTTTATTTTTCTGCTTTCAATACTCTTTCTTTGTTCTGTATACTTGGTGTTTTAAGTATCATATGCCATGAGAAGTTTCTTTGGGCTTTTCTATTTGGGGTTTTGTGTGTTTCTTGTATCTGTATAGATTTGTCTTTCCTTAATATATAGACATTTACTTCTATGATCCTATTGAATAATTGGTCTACATCATGAACCTGGGATTCTTCTTCATCTATATCTATGATTCAAAGCTTTGTCTTTTCACAGTGTACAACAATTCCTGCATGTTTCCTTTGTGTGTTTTTGAAATTTTTCATATTCTTTCCTGTAGCAATTCAATTTTTCTATGTTACCTTCAAGTTCTGATATTCTGCCTTCTATTTGATCCAATCTATTTAAAAGACATTCCTCTGTATTTTCTAATTGATTTATCAATTTTTTTCAATCCTATCTTCATTTCAACTTGAATTCTCTTAAATATTTCCATTTACTGAATTTAGTTTTCAAATCCCAAATTGTCTTCCTTAGTTCATTCAATATTTATTTTTGTTTTCCTGTACATCAATCAGATGTTTATTGTTTTTATTTTTATGTTCATTGTGATGTTTGTTTGTGTCTTCTTCAAATGTCTTGAATTTTGGTGATGTATATCATTGCTGCTTTAAACTATATGTATTGATATTCATACAGGTAATTATCATTGGAAACCATTTCTTTAGGATTGACAGGTTTATGAGGAGAAATACTGTCATAACTTTTCATAATGTTTGCATTTTTGTTATATGACCTAGACATGTGACCTTCTTTAGTTATATGTCTGATGTGAGATCTAGGCTATCTTTGCTAATTGAGAAGTATCTAACTGTAACACATGGCATCCTCAAACTCATGATCCTCCTGCTTAAGTCTCCTAAATGTTGAGGTTTGTGTACATACCAGACCACTAATCCCCTGACGTTATTTATCTCACCAACTTTGGACACATGGTAAATGAGTTAGCTCTGTTCTTTGACTTTTCTGTCAATAAAATTCTTTCTGTAGCTTTCTCATTAATACAACTAATATTATCATGATAATATAGCCCCTGTGTTTTAAACATAGCAGAATTCAGACAATTGTGTTCCACCATTGAAAGCAAGTAGTACATTGGCACTGGTCTTTCTAGAAGTTGTAGACTGATGGAAACACGAAAATAAAACTCCAAGTCGAACAATTCTGTAAGAGTTCAGATTGACAATATTCATCAGTAAATGTCATTAACAATAAAATGTAAATCAGAAACCTATAAAATAAGGAAAAATACACATTAAGATATACATTAAAATATGAAATATATACAGCATTTAAAAAAGAGATTCAACATGCCGTGGTAGGCAAAATAATTTAAATGAAGGAAAATTCATTCAATATTTTCATATCTTAGAAACTGGAAATGTACTATATATTAACAAAGATTTTAAAAGCATTACATAAGAAATAATAGGAATTGAAAACAGAAAATGGAGCGTGGATGAAAAGAGACATTTTTAGGAAATATCTCTGCTCTTCCTTATCTCAGTGATGATGATGATGGTCATGGTGATGAGGACGGTGACGATGGTGATTATTAGAGCTACTAAAACTACACTTAGGACTGAGTAAGCATACCACAAATCTATAAGTTCCAGCTTTCAGAACATCCCTGTGTGTTACCCCAACCATCGAATCAGTATTGTTACCCCTAGTCTATATATTTTAAAAATTGTTACAACTATTGACTAATATATAACATGTATACAGTGTTTATAATATAGATTCATGTATGTGGATAGATAGACAGCCTTACCTGACCTTCATTTACCACCTTTATAAATGGGGACAGAGATGCCAATCTCAGATCTGTTTTGATATTTAAATAATACTTATAAACACGAAGAAATTTCCTTAAATGCCACCTAGACCTCTTTTTCCAAAAAAACATTCTCATGTATTATTCTTTTCAGTGAAAAGTAAAATTAAAAGAACTCTTTGGCCTATTATGTACTCAGGTAAAGGCTAAGGATGAATACAAAGAGAAATCTAATGAAGGGTCAGTGAGTGTGAAAGCTACTGAGACTGAGTTTGATGTGAACAAATCATAAAATAGCTAATTATAACATATATTTGGAAATAATTCCATACTACATTAGTAAAGGAAATGGGATATAAAATAGGCACATGTCAATCTAAATGAGATATATCACCATATTTCTAAAGCAGTTTTTAAAGGCTATATTATAGCCACCAAATTAGAATACATTGTACTCAAAGCAACATCAAGACAACACAACCCATCGCACTACTGTACTGACATCATTGTACTGACATCAAGCCTAGTCATTGTGTGGCTACTACCTGAGACCCAGGGTCTACCATAAAATTCACTCTTTGTAGTTAACAGTTAAGTAATAGGATAATTTGCTCACACACATTACCTCATCATGTTACAAGTGATGACTCAGACCAGAAAACAAGGCAATTGATGAATTCAGTTTTGGGAGTCAGCTAGCCAGTAATTAAATATCACCACATACTACATCTGAAAAACTAGATATAGCACTAACACAAAGGAAGCCAGTAACTGCTCATCATATTGCTCCATCTTTCAAAGACCATGAATCATAAAAGGTCTGAAATAAATTTGAGTATCTAGTGCTGTTTGGGCAATGATTTTAATATTAAGGCAGGATTTTACATTTCTAAGAGGGAGCATTGTTTTATGGCATTGTGTAATAGTCTCCAGTTGTTTCTAAATTCCTTAATTTTATTCCATAGTTTAACTCCAAACCACTGTCTATCTAACATACCCCCTCTTTACTCCACTCTCACATAAAATTTATCTTCTGCTTTGCATGAAATGTATCATTCCCCTCAACAACTTGTTGAGTCATCATCTCCTAATTCCAGTCCAGTTATGTGGTATATGTTGTACACTGTACATGTACACACATACATACACACACACACACAAACACACACATATTGGACGATGGAGGGAGAGAAGGAGAGAGTCCATATTGGTCATATACATTATATTCTGATTGGCTAGTGTAATTATCAGTAAATAGTTGCTAAATTAATATATATAAATCCTTCCTTAAAGACTGAAGAGATAAAAGACAGAATTACATGTTTGTTGCAAATTGGAAAGTTTTCCAAATGGTTTTCTATAAATATGAGGCAAATTTTCAAAGTTAAGGTATTTCCTATTCCCTCTGTAGGTGTCATTTGCTGTATTATGGGATTAAAGAATGGATTTTCTGCTTCTGAAAGAATTACACAACATACTCTGAAAGAAGCTAGGGTCTCTCAATGGAAGCCAGAAAACTGCAAGAAATACATCTGTAATCAGTTCACACCAACATGCTTCATTCCAACAAGACACAGTTCCACCCTTCCTCCTTCGTCCTAATAGGGATCCCAGGGCTGGAAGATTTGCACATGTGGATTGGCTTTCCCTTCTTCGCAGTGTATCTAATAGCTGTCTTGGGAAACATCATCATCTTATTTGTGATCCAAACAGAACGCAGCCTCCACCAACCTATGTTCTACTTCTTGGCCATGTTGGCATGCACTGATTTGGGCTTATCCACAGCCACCATCCCCAAGATGCTGGGCATTTTCTGGTTCAATCTCAGGGAGATTGAGTTTGGAGCCTGCATCACTCAGATGTACACCATCCATATATGCACCGGCCTGGAATCTGTGGTACTGACAGTTATGGCCATAGATCGCTATATTGCTATATGTAACCCACTGAGATATAGCATGATTCTCACCAACAAGGTGATAGCTATTCTGGGTGTAATCATCATAGTCAGGACTTTGGTGTTTGTGACTCCGTTTATATTTCTGATCTTGAGGTTGCCTTTCTGTGGTGTCCGGATTATCCCACATACCTACTGTGAACACATGGGTTTGGCAAAGCTAGCATGTGCCAATATTAGGGTCAATGTTATTTATGGATTAGTTGCTTTCTCAGTGGGATACATTGATCTATCTGTGATTGGATTTTCCTACATCCGGATTCTCCAAGCAGTCTTTCACCTTCCATCCTGGGATGCTCGGTTTAAGGCACTTAGCACATGTGGCTCCCATGTCAGTGTCATGTTGGCCTTTTACCTACCAGCTCTCTTCTCATTCATGACACACCGCTTTGGCCACAATATCCCTCACTACATCCACATACTTCTAGCCAACCTGTATGTGGTGGTTCCTCCTGCCCTGAACCCTGTTATCTATGGAGTCAGGACAAAACAGATAAGGGAGAGGGTACTAAGAATGCTTAACCCTAAGATGCACTGAAATTTAGTTCCAAGATCTTCCATAACAGTCCAATAAGAAAACAATTATGTCCAGTCAGAAGTAAACATTAGAAACACATTCTGTTAAATTTCCACAAGACAGCAAGTGAACAATAAATTCTGGAAAAACAAATTGCTCACTTCTCACTATCACCATAAAAGCCAACCCATTACATGACCCTCCATGGTTCATAAGTTAGTACACATCATCCAAAGATATTACATAAAGATCCCAAAATCTTGTTTCTAGTTCAACTTATGGGTGGTACAACAACTGCTCCGCCCCCTTTTAAGCCCATGACAGCATAAAATTCCTAGAGGGAGAAAAGAGGGTTGGAAAAAGTTGGTGCCCACTAACTACCTTGAATGGCATTTTCCCACACATGTCAGAGTCAAAGTTATAGTAATAAAAATGGCATGGAATATTATCTAAACCAAGAATACAGTGGTAAAAGATAAACTAAATGTCATAAAACATATATTGGTTAACCTCAAGTCTGGCCTTTTCTGGAAGTTTGAGCTGAAAACTACAATAAAAGTCTTTGAAGGCAGGTGTGACTATTCGAAATCAGACAGGAGGACTAGAACACATCTAGGCCCATCCATCTTAAGCTACACAAGACATGTTTAAAAAAACAACAAAAAAATTAATTTGATACTAGAACTCAAAAAACCAGCATGAAAGCCAAAAAAAGTTTAAAAACTAGCATGAAAATGTTTGATATTACTGAACTTTTAAAACATTTGGAATTTTTCATACTTACACATGTTATGCCTGCTTTTCTGTGTATGTAGATTATTCTTTTAAATCATATTTTGTTTATTCTTTGAACATTTTAAGCATATGTACAGTGGTACTTAATTATATTCATCCTTACCCTTGTCTCCAACATGTCTCCTTTCTGACTTTATTCATTTTTTTTTTCAAATTTAACCACTGGGTTCATATTAAGCTGCTCATATGATAAGGAATTCCTTCTAGGATGTAGGCAATCTACCAATGGCTTCACCCAAAGAAATGACTTTCCCCAAACAATCATGAATTGACAATAGCACTTAGCTACAGTAGGACTTCAGCAGCTCCATCCCAATCCTTGTTGGGTTTTTTAAATGGCTTGATCTTGGCAAGTCCTGTGCATACAACCATAGTGCTAGAGGTCATTGGTAGCAGCTGTATCAGTCCAGAAGACATTTCATCCAATCTTTCTTCCTATTCCAGCTCCTTATACTCTTGTTGTGATGTTCTGGGATATTTGGAGACATGGAGAATTGAGGTTAACATAGATGTCCAACCATACTGAAGGACTTTGCGTCAGCTCAGGCAGGCCTTGCCCTTCTCTCTCATTCTCTCTGTCTTGCTAGAAAAAAAAAACATTAGATTACCTAACCCTTGAGAGACTTGGGGTCCCAGGGAGCAGGGATGTCTGGAGAGGGGGGCATTCTCTTAGAGACAGGGAGACGGAGGAATGGGATAAGGAACTGTGGGAGGAAAGACTGGGAGGAGGAGGTAAAAACTGTAAAAAAATAAAAGTAATTTAAAAAACATTAAATTGCATTTCAAAAGTTAGCCACCAAAGTCTATTCCTTTTTTTTTTATCATTTCCTCCTCCTGAGGCTGACCAACAAGGTCCTACTATCAAAGTATTGAAGTTCAGCAATCAAAAGCCCCCTTTGGCTCACCTAAGTAACATGCCCAATCAAAATTAAACACTTTATCCTAACATAGGGTTTCTTATTTTACCTTTACAAACTGCCATTTTCCTATGTAGCAATCTGCCTTCTCCTTACCCAGAGTGAAGCCTGTGTCTTGCTAGGACAAATACCCCTCCTCCCCTTCCTTTCTTCCCTCCCCCTTCTCTCTCATCCTGTCCTTGTTACTTATTCTCTGCCCTCTGTCCCTCTGGGAAAAATAAACCTCCCTTGTGCTGGGTCTTGGGGGTCCTGAGCCAATACTTTTCCTTTCAATACTGAGTACTTACAATCACTTATTTTTCAGCATTTGAATAATTATGGGCCTCTGTCTTAACCATTACCCATTGCCAATTAAAAGCTCTTACCAACTTAGCTACAGCCTCAGGCCTGGAGATCAATAGTTTCAGTGCAATAAAACTGATTAAGAAAAACAAATATCACATGTTTTATTTCATATAAAGTTTAGATTTAATATATAAATAAATATATATGACCTAAAAGTATATAGCTGGCTATAAGATGAGAGTAATATGGAATGAAGGGAGAATAAATAGAGCAATGAATAGATATGTCAAAATCAAAAATGAGCTCTAATTTTAGTGGCAATCATGACTCTACATTTGGGAATGACAGGATATAAAAACCTAAGAGGAATACTCAAGAATTAAAAATATACTGTGCTCCTGATTCTCCAAATACTTTATGGCAAGCAAGCTCTATTTCTCAAGTGAACAGAAGGAATATGAACCATAATATAAATTTTCCTTTCTAAGAAACAGAGTACAGAACTATTCCTGCCTGCTAGAGGTACTATCTCCATCCAGTAAATTTAACCTCATGGAAAAATAAAGGCATCAAGCCATTTCCATGTTACCAGTGGGACTAGAGCTAGGCTTACACGTAGAAAAGTTGTAAGAATGGCGTGTGGGAGTAGATCTTCAAGGAAAATTAGACAGAGTTCTGGGATAGAAAACTAGTAAAGCAAGCTGGCAATTATTCCAAGTCTAAGCTAGACTCACATACTACATACTCCTTGGGGAAGACCTGGATCATACATATGAATTCAAGGATCTGTACAAACTTAACAGATAGAGGATCGCTTTGTACCTTGTACTCATGTACTCATAAGTATATTGAGCCCTTATGAGAGTATATTGCAGAATGTAAATTTGAAACAGAAAGAAGGCTCCTAATTGCTTCCATTCCACTTTTATCTGTTGATCATCATTAATTAGAAACCTTCATTAGTCTACCTCTTTGTTACTTTCTCATTTTCTCAAGTATCAGCTCCTCTTTCTGCTCTTCAGTTCTCTCTCCCTCTCTCCATCCCTCCCTCCCCTCACACATACACACACACACACACACACACACACACACACACACAACACACACATACATCTTTTATCCTTTCTACTTTCATTTTAGTTTCTACTAATTACAGGCACTTCTCTTTTCATCTTCTCATTGTCTTCTGTCTTGGGGAAAGTACATGCTTCTGTTCTTACCATTTGTTCTATGTTCTCTCTATTTCCCCATCATTCAGCCCAGAGCCATTCCAGAGTATAATGCTTAACTCAAACCAGCAAGCTTCCAGAGTACAGGAAAACTACAGCACCACTTTCCACTGAATGACTTTCTCTCTTCCCCTCATCAACATCTATCATTCTAAATCCCTTCTCTTGTTTCCAGTTCCTGCTAAACAGATTTGATGATAGATTGAATACTTTTTAAATTAAAAGAAATTCATATCAATTTCTTTATATTCTAATTTAATTTCAGAAGAATTATTATCAAGTCTCTGTGCCTGATGCATCTTCTCTACACACTGTGAGCAATGATCTTCAGATCACTCTGAAAGGTCACCTGTGTGAAGGTTTTTTAAAAATCCCAGTGATGCTCTGAGAAGGTAGTATGCATGCTCACAGGAAAGAGAGAAAGACAGAAAGGGTTGATTAACCTGGGGCAAGAAATGTAGCAATTGGAGAAAAGAATGAAAAGCAATGTAGGGGTTGGAAAATATAAAAATGAGGGGAATTTTTATTCTTCAAAACATGGGCCAAGGATCCTGTAAGCAACACACAGATCTTGAAGTTAAAAGTCCAATTCAAATGGCTTTGTATACACAAATAAGAGCACCTCAACAATAATATCCATGAACATGTTAATGTGGAAGGGGGAATTTTTTACAGGGTCCCACCCCTAAAGAACTACAGAAAACTAATGACTTTTGCAGGAGAATTAAACTCTTCCAGGATCAGCCTTCTTACTGATGCAGATCACCTTGGTATGCAGAGACCAAAAAGACAGAAATGCAGTACTAGTGTTCTCTCTGAACATGGCTGAAAATATGAGCAACAAACTTTCTTTCTAATGGTTTCTATTGCACTTTTCTAGAAAACACAAGATTTGGGACTATGATTTTTTTTTTGAGTCAAACATCAAAACTCAATTATAACTAATAAAGTCACAAAAAAAACTAGTAGCAATGGGAAAATTAAATATTCGCATAAATAAATGTGAATTAGTTCTTCTCAGAATGCCACTGAAAACTGTTTTGTTATCATGTCAAGAGCCATCTAGGAAAGGCTAAAGTCATGCCGGTGACTTTTGTGGAGAAGGCCCATTGTTTTATATGGCTGAGATAAATAAACTCTGAATTACAGGGCCTTCAGAAATCTCATCTGAGGACTGATTCTTTTTGTTGATATACGTTTCCTGTCATTATTACATATTCTAATAATTCCTGGATATTAGCCCACCCTATTAGGCAGATTTACTACAGGTCAATAAGATGTGCTCTCTTGTAGTAATGCTATATATTCTAATTGATGATTTCATAATTGCTAATAGTGAACCTTAAAATTTTCTAAATTTATACAAGTAATTTCTTGTCCTCTGAAAAACTGCAATTAGGGCTCTGTAAACTTAAATGTGTCACGGGCTAATTGCACTAGGATAAGAAAGCAGGCTTGAAACAAATTTACGATTAGGGAAAACATTCCTTCTAGGCAAGCTGTGAAACCATTATCTGATAACTAAAAGTCATATACTGGGAATGGTAAAATTACTGTACGTGCAAGGACAGAAAATAAAATACTGACTAATTTATTTACACAAAACTTTAAAAACTAATGAGACACAAGGCAGATGATATGCCTTTTGACAACACTGTGCTGACTTATAACATAATAATTATTGCTTTAAACTTATAATGCTCTTGTAAAAAATAGAAGATAGATAATGAATGTTTAGTTATGTACTAGTCTTAATGGAACACAAGTAAACATTTCTGCTGTAACTAATTATTCAATTTATGATTTGACTTTATGTCTCAAACTTTTGGAATGTAATAATACTTGGAAAGCCTGTGATCATTTATCCTGAGAAAGTATAAGAACTAAGAAGAACAATAAGGGAGCACTTTTTTTCTATCTTTCACCAAGAGAGATGGCACTTTTTTCTTACTGAGGGGCTTTTTATTACATTCAGCAATAAAAAAAAAAAAAAAAAGGTAGAAGCTTTTTTCTTTCTCTGAGCAATAGTGGATGGACCTCCTTTCTTCTCTCCTTCCTTCCCCTCACTGGCAGAAGTCCTGCCCTAATTCTCTCTTCTGCACAGCCATTGGGTGATCTGCATTTATTGACAAAGCAGAGAATAAATGGTAAGTGAAGTGGAAACTTCTAGTTCTTTGGAAAGTTAGTTATGCCAAATGATGTTTTTCTGGGGCACACAGGTGAAAGGATGTCTTTTCTAAAACAAACACATGAAAGACTCTTTTCCTGAAGCAGACAAAGGTGAAAGGATGGTTGTTGGGCTAGAGGGAGATTGAAGCCCTATTAAAAGTAGGTTGCAAATATTTATGCCTACAGGTAAGAATTGTTTACACAAATTTGAGACAGGAGATTTTTGACATTGCAATTCCATGTCTAGATTGAAGCAAGATATGAGGGCAGAGAAATCAGCATTTGAATAACACAGGGATAATCTTTACACAGTGCATAAAAACATTATGCATACAAGTATGCCTTTAATGCCTTTGGGAAACCCGAGGTGACAGCAGACAGCCTTCACATTGTCCAAGTTATCATGTCCATCTGCACAAAGCTACAGAATAAGAACATGTGATTGAGGCCCAGTTAGACCAAGTTTGAGTTATCTTGCTGCCAGGGAATGTACATCTCAAAGATGTTAGGCATCACTAAGTTTAATGTAGATGAATTTGAAGACATGGTAGCTGAGAAATGGCTCATTCCTGATAACTGTGGGGTCAAATATGTGTCCAATTGTAGTCTTCTGGACAAGTGATCAGCCCTGTTTTCCCAAGGGTGTTCTCCTATACTTCATCAAATCATGCTCAGTAATAGAGCTCACATACAGTCTACCAAGAAGAAAGAAAGAAAGAAAAAGAAAGAGAGAGAGAGAGAGAGAGAGAGAGAGAGAGAGAGAGAGAGAAAGAAAGAAGAAGAAAGAAAGAAAGAAGAAAGAAGAAAGAAAGAAGAGAAAGAAGGAAGAAAGAGGAAGGAAGGAAGAAAGAGGAAGGAAGGAAGGAAGGAAGGAAGGAAGGAAGGAAGGAAGGAAGGAAGGAAGGAAGGAAGGAAGGAAGGAAGATGATGGGAACAGTATGATCATTTTGGAAGAATAAATTTAATATTAAAAACTTTTAAAATATTTAATTCATATTTAAATCAACACTTTCCTTTAAACATTCAAAAATATTTATCGAAAGTCATTTCATGACCAATAGATTAGTTGAAAATGAAAACTCTAAGATAAACAAATTTTGGTCCCCTTACTCAAGGAAAACACAGTCTAGTGGCTAATGCAGAAACTTGAAAACTCAAGTATATTATAATGCATTAAGATTAGATTAAAATGCATAAGAGACCTTGGAAGCCCTAAGATAAAGGGGTATTGAATCTCTAGAAAGTACCAGAAAACTAACCACAGACAGTGGTGTAGATAGATTGGATAATGCAAGAGAATATACCAGAAAACTATATGACCATGGACCAGAGCATAGAAGCTTGAAAGCCATTTGCTCATTTGTGGAAAAGGAAGTGTGATTTCCAAAGGCTTCT
The DNA here is from genome assembly GCA_021653895.1 of Mastomys natalensis. Lineage (NCBI taxonomy): Eukaryota > Metazoa > Chordata > Mammalia > Rodentia > Muridae > Mastomys > Mastomys natalensis. Next base: position 727,974 of record JAJTUV010000929.1, on the reverse strand, counting down.
CTGTCCTAGCTAATGAAACTCCACACTTGCTATCTCATAAGGACAAACTTTAAAGTTACTGTATCTCCCACTTTCTCTCAAAATGAAAGGTGCCCTTCCAGAATACCTTCTTGGCCTTAGAATCCCACTTTTATTGTCTTCTGGTTTTGTTTTCACTGTCACCTCTCTACAAGCTGAAGCCACCTCATCTCTATTTGGGTTATTGCAATGATCCAGAGGGAAGTGGAGGAAGCTTTTTGCTTTAGCTCCTTTCAATTTTTCTGTAGTGCAGTCTGACTATATTGGAACAAATATTGGAACCAGAATATCCATTTCAAACCATATCAGGCTAGTTATATCTCTACTATGCATAGCTTCACAATTCATTCATAATAGAAAGAAACGCTAACAATGGCTAAAAGGATCATATACAGTCTGACCTATTTGGTCCCTCCTCCAACCAGTATCTATACCACCTCCTTCACCACTCTTTTTCTTCCATGGCTTGCCATTCATTGTTCCCTCTCAATGTATAATTTTCCCTTTGTCCACTGGGTCTCCTTGATTACAATATTTAAAATGCTTTACACCCAAGCATAAAATTATTACTAGCTAATGACCAAGGATTCAAGCAATTTTATTTTTAATACCATCTATTCATCAAATAAAACCAAGAGGAACCTTAGACTTGAGGTAAAGAGATCATAAAGATATTGATCATGCCATTTTGGTGGTTATTCTCAAGACAAGCTACATCAAATTCTGAAGGAGGGTGAGGTGGCAGTCTAATCTGCTCATAGGCTTCAGGATCCAGTCAAGAAGAAACAGAAGAGACTAAAGTCTGAAGTCCAACCATGACAATCTATCTGCATGGAATATATTATGTAATGAGTTTGAAGATACCAATGAAGTAAAGAAATATAAAATGTGAATAACAAATGAGTGAAGCTATAGAGATAGATATGCTGCTTTGAAAGAGTTCCCAGTCTGATAAACAGAGAGGGAGACAGGATTGCAGGAGGAGCTCATCAGTGGAGTCTTTGAGTTGAGGAGGGTACTTAAACGTTTAGAAAGATTAAAACTGCTTCATTTGATAGATCAGAGCTTTGGAAGAGAAACGGGTGTATGGAGAAAGAAATTTGAAAGTCTGCAGAGAACTACTGCCAGTGAATGTATTATGTAAGGAAATTGCATGAGCTAACAGAAGATAGGGAAGTAGCCAAGGATTATGGCAAAGAGTACCCAGTTCTGATAGCTATCCACTGCATTCAGAAAGGAAGACAATTCTCTGGGTACATGGGAAGTATTCAAAGAGTCTTTCCTCAATAATAAATCAAAAGTAGTCATAGATTAAGAGTTGTTCTAGGTTTTTCATAACAAATCTTAAAAACAAAGCTAAAAGAAAATTACTCTCAAATAACTTACTTGCATTTCATAAGTAATCCTTAGAATGCTTATAAAAAATAACATTTATAAGATTTGGTACCCAAAAAAGCAATATCCCAAAATATCTGATATGAACCGGGCAGTGGTGGCACAAGCCATAAATCCCTGAACTTGGGAGGCAGAGGGATGCTCATCTCTGAGTCCAGTGCTAACCTGGTCTACAGAGCACGTTCTCAGACAGCCAGGGCTGTACAGAGAAACTCTGTCTCAAAAAAAAAAAAAATAGCTTAATATAACAACTAACAAAAATTATCAGATACAAAAATAGTTAGAAAATATAACGCAAAATAGAATGAGAAAAGTAACCAGTTAGTTGAAATTAGGAGTGATATTAGATTTAGAAGATAAGAAGCTTGAGATAATTGCTGGAATTTCATTCGATATATTCAAAATAATTAAGATATAGACAATATTTGGAAGACTTAAGGTTACCTTCTATAGGTGAAAAGTATGGTGTCTAAAATCACAAATTGAATTCAGGGCATATTAAGCAATGGATAAAGAAAAGCATAGCCTTTTATTTCATTAAATTAAAATATTTCCATTGAGTAATGAGCAACTTGCACTAAAACCCCAGGGAAATTTTTTTTACTACTTCTCTTACATTTATTGATAAAAGTTCCATATAAAGAGTTGTGATAGGTTAACTTTGAGTCATGCAGTTGTAGGTAGTACATACTACCTATATGATAGGTATATACAGGAAGCTCATACAAACTGAGCTTGTGGACTACATGGAAGGCACCAAGTGAACATGTGTGCCTAGTCCTGAGCACATACAGATGTGTGTTACAAGCCCTTCACCCAGGAGATTGACTTAATCCCTGCAGGACAGACAGCCAATGTAAGAATGGATTACCAGGGCAAATTCCTTTCCAAAAGAAAGAAAATGATTTTTCTTTTCCTGCCTGTCTGCTTGTCTCTCCCAGAGGGATCTTTTGAGCTAGAAAGAAGATAAATTGAGAGCATTGAAGTGGGTAAGGTCCCTGAGGCTCTGACTGTATAACTACCCTGGCTACTTCTGAAACTAGCCAGAATTCTAGCATCCATGGATCCAGAATCCATGCTTCAAGTTCTTGGTAAGTGATTCTGAGGAGAGGGCACCAAAGGTGGTCTACATTTCAGGACTTAACAGAAGATCAGAGACCTACCTGTGATTTCTTTTGCTAAGTCAGTGCTATGGGAAGAGTTAAGATATTCTGTCTGTAAAAGAAGCAAATGTGAGAATAGCCTCTGATCTCTCTCTGTCTCTCTCTGTCTCTCTCTGTCTCTCTGTCTCTCCTTCTCCTTCCTTCTCCTTCTCCTTCTCCTTCTCCTTCTCCTTCTCCTTCTCCTTCTCCTTCTCCTTCTCCTTCTCCTTCTCTTTCTCCTTCTCCTTCTCTTTCTCCTTCTTCTTCTAGATTCCTAGTGGAATGAGGAATGGAAAAGTTAAACAATACATACATCATGTAGAACCCAGGTAGTTTTCAGCTATGAATACAGAAATTCAGAGGTCTAGGGGAAGAATATAATTTTAAGTGTATTATTGAGTAGGAAATAATTTAGTTAGGTGTATCATCATAGGTAGGGACAAAAGCTGTGATTTGGAATTGAGGGAAAGATACTTCAGCAAATTTTAGCAAAATTTAAAACTGCCACAAGTGATAGCTGCAAAACTAGAAAATTATGCCCAAAGAAGCCATGAGCTACCTCCTATTTTATACACTCAATAATGCCTGAAGTAACATCTGAACATATTTCTTACATTCTTGTCTGAACTTCAAGAAGCCAAGTGAACAAAATAATACTGTCACTTCTTAGAACAGAGTTTCTCAAGTGCTGATCCATGGTCTCGTCAGCCTAGAGAGAGGCTATGGGGTTTTTTGTTTGTTTGTTTTTTGGGTTTGTTTGTTTGTTTTTGTTTTTGTTTTTTTGTTGTTCTTGTTGTTTTTTGTTTTGTTTTGGTTTTTTGGTTTTGGACTTAAACTTCCTAGGATTCCTCACCATGCCTCAGGCTAGAACCAGAGACATTAGAAGCCAGTGTCAGCCTTAATGTTGTCACTGTCAAGCTCTAGTTGCAAACAAAGACTGAGAGATACACCAGATGTGTTCTGAGGTGCTTAACTTCTTAGGCCGCATAGGCAAGTCCATATTTGTTGAGTAGAAGTTCTAATAAGACACTGCGAAGAAGGTAGAGGGAAAATTGAAAGCATGAATGAGAGGGAAAGATATAAAATGATCATTTGTCATCCAGATATTTTATCTAATGATGAAAATAGTCACATTTAAGCTCTGTGAGGCACAAAGCATACTTTTTCCTTTGGCTCTTCAATCACCTGCCATGGTCACAAGACCTTCTATTTGATGGGAGTCTCCAGATGTAAACTCAAAATTCTTCCTGTTTTCAATAAGAAAGCCCTCCATTCTTTTCAGGAATACTTCATGATTCCATGAGGTGGAGGGGGTACTTGGGCACAGTGAGATCAGGGACTACATTTCGTATGGAATAAATGTAAATTTTCCCAAGAAATTAGTCAAAAAATTAGGAAGTAATAGATGTAAAATCTTAAAGATGAATATAGTGATAATAAGAATATTTTTCATTAGATTGAAATTGTACATGTTATGGATAAAAGAAAAGCTAATCAGGATTAGGTCAATTGTTACAAATTATGAACATAGCACAAACTTGATTTATACCTCAAGTAGATGTATTGAAATAGAAAAAGAATAGGTGGAATTTATAATGCCCAAGTCACAGGGAAAGCTCCTTAGTTACAAACTCAGACTAGAAGATATCTTCTAAAGGTTATTTAAGGCCACCCTCCATTAAGCACAGTTCAGGACTGATGAAGAAAAGAAGAGATGAGATTGAGATTGTGGGCATGGAGTTATGAATGGAAGAACTCGTCGGATTATAGCTATGAAAAGACCTTTGCAATTTTTAATCAAATTTTTAGGTTTAGCCCATGAAACCAAGGTAAAACAATGAGAACCAATACAAAAAGTGGATGAGGGATGAAACTGAGCCTTAAGAACAATGAAAAGACAGAAGGAGTCCAAATGCTAGTTAACTACTCTTAAGAATGAGGAAGGGCATTATAGATAACCCAGAGAGATAAGTAGAGAGGTAGGTTGATAGATAGATGATATAGACTGATAGATGATTGATAGATAGATGGATGGATTGATAGATAGATATGTGTATTTATATTTATATACATGTATGTGTATATGCATGTGTATATATTTGTCACCTTGGTACCATAGGAGACAGGCGTGTTTATATTTCCACTATCTTTGCATCTAAAGAAATTTAGACTTTTATTTCTTCCACATTTTTTATGCCTATCTTTTAAACTATAGGAAAGATACCAACTCTTGTCCAGGTAAAAGATAAATTATTAAAGTAGTCAACTTACTTAACTTTCACCCAGAATACTGTGACACATGAGTAAGACTATTAAATTAATTTTGTTAGTAATATCTTATTACCGATATATTGTTATTACATATTATTTTTATATATTATTTTATATATTAATTATATATAATTATTGTTTATTATATTTGTTTATAATATACTGATTATTAGCAATGTTTTTAAAATGGAGATTTGAATTTTTTCTCTATACACTATATACCTTGTTAGTGAACTCTTTTGGGCAGACCTGTCTGAAGAAACGACAGTCAGGAGGAGTGAACAGGAGGGCCCTGTGAAGCGAGCCCCATCCTCCCTCCACTGATCTGCTATCATTACCATAAGGATAGTCTGAGAGGAACGAGGAAGAACTAGAATTGCATTTGGGGAGTAGAAGAGGCATCACTAGACACAAAGATATACTATGAACCTCTTGAAAACAGATTTTGATCAGTCTGAAAATATAGAGCTCTGGCTCTCTAGTGTCTGATTGTACTATACCCCAACCTCAGAACTATTGTTTCCTAACACATTCCAATTTTATTTTTTATTGGTTATTTTATTTATTTACATTTCAAATGTGTCCCCCTTCCCAGTTCCCCCTCCACAATTTCCCAATTCCCTCCCCCTCCCCTTGCTTCTGTGAGGGTGATCCCCCACTGCCCACCCTCTCCCCATCACCGTCCTAGCATTCCCATTATAATTTAAGCCTTCTGGTTTGTTTATAAGGGTTTCTCTATCTGTAGCCCAGGTTTGCCTTGAACTGGGAAATCCTTCCTACCTCAGCCTCCCAAGTGTTGGAGCTACAGATGTGTACCACTGCACCTAGCCTTGTCAAGTTTCCACTATCATAGGATTACTTACACCTTATCAGACACTGCTATAGTCTAGACAGATTTAGGAGCAATGAGTTGACTTGAAAGATCCTGGATTACAACACCTTGACAAGCTACAATGCTCTGTGAGATTGTTCACAGTTCAGGGGCAGGGGGATTCACATTTAAAAATGTGATGTCTGAGAAGGTGCTGTTACATATTATTTACATTTTTTTCTCCCACATCTCCCACGTGAGATTTAGTCCTCTCCAAGTAATCTGTGCTCTTTCTTGGAAAACAGCTATACTCACCACTGTTCCACCAACTCACTCTGTGTGCCCATTCTTATAGTGGCTCACTCATTTGTTACCTCCATAATCCCACTGAGTAAACAGTTTCACCTTACAAGTGAAGAGACCTTCACTTTCAATTTTGTGACCTTAGAGGCTAAAAGAATTCTACAGGCAAATCCTAAATGAGATTAACAGCAATGTGAAGGGTGGGAATATGTACCTGGATCATTCAAGGAAAAAATGAATTTGAACAGGATGGAAGGCTTTAACAAGTAAACTTCATCATTCCCACACCACCACAGTCAGAACATGTGATCCTTCTTCTTATTTAGCAACACCCACTGCTCTCCTAGCATTGCAGTTGCTTACTCTCCTTTGGTCCAGAGGTTAAGACTCCTAAAATTTTGATGAGTTAAAAAATAGAGTGAAGACCAACTATCTTATAAGTTACATCCTTACCAAATAAAAACGATTTTTAGAGACACTCACTCTTTTCATTGTAGAGTAGATAAAAAATATATAATTAAAGCAAAGTAAATACAATCGAAAGGCTGGAATGCTATGTGAACTAGAGACACTAATATGAGTCCTTTTTGTGCCAAGTTCTGTACATTATTTTGTTACACTGTAGTAGTTATGTTGGGCAATAGTTTATGTATTTCAGAAAATAGGGAGAAAATATATATGTACATTTTCACCTGCACATGAAAATAATTTCCTAAGTATTTTCTCAGTTTTAGTTTCTGTAAAAAAAATACTAACTCTTTCAAAGATAAAATAAAATGTACAGATAAATCTTGCTACTTCAGTACTTGCTTCCTCCACACTGGTTAAAGTGGTAGTAGCTCACCAGAAACAAGGCACCAGAGATAAGCAGATACAGTCAGTTGATTTGGATAACCTGCTACAATTGTACATAACTAAAGCCACTTGCTCTACCCTCATATACCCAGAGGCAGAACCTAATTATCTAAATCCTAATTTTACAGCTTGCTAAAAGAAAGTTGTAGGACTATATGACAAAATATGACAGCACACAGGAACGACACCATCTCTACTGGAGTTTCAGACTTCCTCCTAAATTGTTTTGTCAGGTCTCCCAGCTGGCAGCTCTGGCTTTCCCTGCCACTCAGCCTTCTCTTTCTCCTAGCCATGGGGGCTAATGCTATTCTTCTGATCACCATCCGGATGGAGGCCTCTCTGCATGAACCCATGTACTACCTCCTCAGCCTCCTCTCCATGCTGGACATTGTACTCTGCCTCACTGTCATCCCCAAGGTACTGGCCATCTTCTGGTTTGATCTCAGGCCCATTGGCTTTTCTGCCTGTTTCCTCCAGATGTATATCATGAACAGCTTTCTTGCTATGGAATCTTGCACATTTATGGTCATGGCCTTTGATCGATATATAGCCATCTGTCACCCACTGAGATATCCATCTATCATCACTGACCAATTTGTAGTCAAGGCAGCCACATTCATTCTGGTCAGGAATGTCCTTATTCCTTTGCCCATCCCCATTCTCTCAGCACGACTCCATTACTGTGGGAGAAACGTCATTGAGAACTGCATCTGTGCCAACATGTCTGTCTCTAGACTCTCTTGTAATGATGTCACTGTCAATCGTCTTTATCAGTTTGCTGGAGGCTGGACTTTGCTGGGATCCGACCTAATCCTTATCTTCCTCTCCTATACCCTCATACTAAGAGCTGTGCTGAGACTCAAGGCAGAAGGCGCTGTAGCCAAAGCTCTGAGCACATGTGGTTCTCACTTCATCCTTATCTTGTTCTTTAGCACCATCCTTTTAGTCTTTATCCTCACACATGTAGCTAAGAGGAAGGTCTCTTCTGATGTGCCAATCTTGCTCAATGTCCTCCACCATGTCATCCCTGCTGCCCTTAATCCCATTGTTTATGGGGTGAGAACCCAGGAGATCAAGCAAGGAATCAAGAGATTATTAAAGAAGGGGTGGTAAACAAGCCAACTGCATCTCTGCATTCCTAATGCATGGTGATTTATTATATTAATAGAAAAATGGTTGAAACACTAACTCAGAACATTCTCATGAGGAAAGTAAGTACTAACTCTAAAAAACTATCCCTGGCTTTACCTTCCTCTAAAATACTCAATACCCCCAACAAACACACACAAATTCCCTATCTCATCCAGGTGTGATGGCACCTGCCTTTAATCCTAGCATTTAGGAGGCACAGGCAGGTGGATCTCTGAGTTCAAAGCAGGCCTGATCTACAAAGAGATTTCCAGGACAGCCAGAGCTACACAGTGAAACCCTATCTTGAAAATAAAAGTCAAACAAAGCATCCTATATTTCTGTGGCTTTTAATTTTTTTCCAAAAATTAAATATTCTATTTTTTCTGAAGTAAGAAAATCCAAAAAGAGTAAACACTAGACTAGAAAAATAACCCCAGCTGCTCCTTCATTGATAATCTCTGCACATTTACTTTTATTGTGACTGTGGACATTAGTGCCTCAACTGAAGCTCATTTTCATCAATAAAATCAATCTAATTATACAATGAGGTTGTGAACAAAGCACAGCATATTAATGGTCAGCTCTGAATGATGGAAAGTGGCTACAGCCAGAAGCAAGTCTGCATCCTGGTATATATCCGAAGATGCTCTAACCATAACAAGGACATATGCTCCACTATGTTATAGCAGCTTATTTATAATAGCCAGAAAACTGGAAAGAACCAGATGCCCTTCAACAGAGGAATGGATCAAAAAAAGTGGTACATTTATACAACGAATATACTCAGCTATAAAACAATGAATTTGATAATTCTTATATAAATGGCTGGAACTAGAAAGTCTGCTTTGTTTTGTTCGACCTGTGCCAGCATCTTCCTGCCATCTTCCTTGTGTTTTTCAAGCAAAGCTTCTTTGTTTACCAAAGCTCTCAAGCTAGAACTCTTTGACAAACTGACATGTAACCTGGTGCATTTATTGAATTTAGGAGAAGGAGCCATCACTTCAAGCTTCTTCTTTCATGACTTCACACTACTGGTGCACTGGAAATTCTTTTCTTGAATTTTTACAAATACCCTGTGACTGTGTATAGGGTTCTGTTTATGTGTGTTGATTCATCAGAAGACACTTATATTACAACATAAATATACTACAGTCCATCCTCCTGAAACAGGCATCATTCACACTGAAGAGCCTCCTCCATAGTTCTTGCTTACCGTAAACATAGACAGCTCCCATGCTGTTTCCTCAACAAACAGTTGAAAGAGGAAATGGAAGCACTTCCAAATACTTACAGATCAAAATCCAAGTGAGCCTAAAGAGTGTATATCTACATCTGTACATGTGGCTTTTAGTTCCTCAGATGAAGGAAAAGGTGAGAGCCACACTCAAGCTGTGCGAATATATGGCTTGGACTGAGCCTAGAACATTTCTTTCTCTGTTCTAACTATCCCTAGGCCTAGACCCAGAAGCTTCTAGTCTCCATACAATCAATTCTTCCAAGCTAAGCGATTTAATCCAACTTCTCTCAATTTCTGCCTGAACTGTTCTGCTTGACCTCATACTAACTTTGGCAATATGTTCTAATTTTCTGGCTTCTCATTCTCTGGCTCATTCTGTCTTCACCTGTGTCTTGATCTCTCTGCAACCTGTCTCTATAAAACTATCCCAATAAAACTGCAATCTCTCTCCTTCTCTCTCTCTCTCTCTCTCTCTCTCTCTCTCTCTCTCTCTCTCTCTCCTCTCTCTCTCCCTCTCTCTCTCTCTCTCTCTCTCTCTCACTCATCTCTCTGCCCCTCTCCCTCTCTCTCCTTTCAGTAGCTTCTCTTTCCTGTGCTATTCTCATATGAGTTGAGTGTATCTTATCTCTGATTCATTCTGTCCGATCTTTCTCTGATTTATCACTTTGTCTGTCCCTCAACTAGATGTCACTTTCAAACATGGCTGTTTCCTTCTACAAACTAGCCATACCTTCATTGTTATGGATTAAAGATGTGTACTAAGGGCATGTCTGTATTCCTGCAAAGTCATACTGTAATCCAGAGTGTGTCTGCGTTCCAGCCAGATCACATAGGCTTACAAGGACTTTGGATATGATCACTTGCCTGAGCAGCCATGTTGCTGGATTAAAACTCCTCTACAGACATCATTTATGGACCCACTTGCATCCAACTACTGTTAAAGACTTTATGTTTCTGCTTGATGGTAAAATTGAATACATTATAACTCTACCTTTTTATGGTGACCATTCTGACTAGAGTAAGAAAGAACATAAAAAAATCTAGTTTTGTTTAAGGTGAGATGATATTTTTATTGTGAGAATTTTCATTAGTATTGAGTTACAATATGTTCAATTAGAACATTATAACATTAACATTTGTAAGAGTGAGATTTTTATCAGCTATGTAATAATAAAGAGTGTATTATGTTAACATGATTTTGACCCAATTTTAGGCTCAGTTATGACATGCTTAAAGAGATATAAATGCACTTATGTTTCCAAGCAGATGCTAACTTTACTACTCCAGTGATCCTAAAGACCACAGAAAAGTTTAATATTGATTTGTTTTGATATTATACAGGATATAAACAAAATTGATCAAACACTTATGGCTATACCTTATACAGCCAATCAATTAATAAGATATTTCATATCAGAAGTGACTCAGATTTAGGGAATCATACATCATAAAAAGCACATTGACAACAAATACTGGCATTGATCTGGCGAAAGGGAAGCCTCATACATTGCTGGTGGAAGGGTAAACTAGTGCAGCTACTTTGGAACTCAATCTGAAGATTCCACAAAAAAAATCCTAGAAATAGAACTGCCAAATGCATCTATACTCTATAGTAACCAATAACCTACTACATACTCATACATTCATTTTCATTACTGCTCTAGTTAGTGAGTCTAGTGTGATCCTGAAGACTACAGGAGAAAGTTGAATAGTTGTTTATTTTGTTATCATATAGGATGTGAACAAAACTGACCAAATATATAAGGCTATATCTTATGCAGACAATCATTTAATGAGGTATTTTATACCAGGAAAAATGACCCGACTTCATGAATTTTTCTGATTGTAGACTTACATGCATTTTCATTTGGGGGTTAGAAAGCATATAGTATATGATTTGGGATTAAAATGGGATTCTCCTTGAATGAAATTGGCATTATTCATATCAGTAGTCTAGTGAGATGATTATCTAAACACAGAATGAGTCCTCAGCATTTCTGAGACAAATACTCATCTACTAAGGATTATATTATCAGACTCAGGAGGAAATATCTACTCACTTTATTGATTCTCTACAAATCTTGTGACTCATAACTTCAATTTTCACTAACTCCCTTGATCCAGACTGTTTCTCAATCATTTTTAACCTTGTGTATTGAAAGAAGCCTTCCTGGTTTCCCCAATCCTATTCATATGCCCATGTCCTTTTCCAAGTGTCCCTTGATCCTATAAATTATGATGCCTAATTAGAACATAAAGATTGAAAAACACACAGAAGGTGATAAATTCATATTTAATGGCTGAATTATTGACACATCATGATCAAAGACAGTCAGAATGAAGAACACCGTGTATCCCTAAAGGTTGATTTAGCATATATTCATAGAGAAAAGTACAAGTAAACATTATAATAGTAATTCTGAAGTTGTAAGTTTAAGATGAAAGTAGTGACATACACATATTTTGTCTATTGTAGTATCCACATCAAACCAACAATAAAATATGGCCATATTTCCACAATTCTTTCTATCAAGTCCTTCTTCAGCTATGTATCTCAGAACTAGTGTTTGAATAGTTTGATAATCCCCTGCTTGATTTCCTGGGTTCGTACTCCATACACAATGGGATTGAGGGCAGGTGGGATGAGATGATGCAGCACATTGAGAAGAATCGGTACCTCTGATGGTATCTTTTTTCCTGCCTTGTTTGTGAAGATAAAGACTAGCAACAGTGTATAGAAGAAAAGTATAAGGATGAGATGTGAACCGCAAGTACTCAAGGCCTTGGTGACTGTGCCTCCAGACTGCTGACACATAACAATCCTCAAGATGAAGCAGTAAGATAGCAAGATGAGCACCAGATCAGAACCTAATAGACACCAAACACTCACAAATTGATAGAGTTTATTTAGATGGATGTCCCCACAGGAAAGCTTTGCTACAGAAATATTGGCACATATGCAGTTCTCCACCACATTGCTGGCACAGTAATTGAGTCTAGCAGCCAGAACTGGAGTGGGAAGTGTAGCTAGAAGATTGCGGGCAACAATAAAAATGGCTGCATTGATGACAAACTGTTCTGTGATGATGGATGGGTAGCGCAAGGGATGGCAGATAGCCACATAGCGATCATAGGCCATGACCAGAAAGGTAGAGGATTCCATAGGAAGGAAGGTATTCATGATGAACATCTGCAGGAAGCAGCCCACAAAGCTGATGGGTTTCATGTTGAACCAGAAGATAAGCAGGACCTGCCAGAATTATCATTCTCAAAAATTCTGTGCATTCATTATCATCATACAATATCTAGCCTTAGGAAATTCTTAAGGTATATTAGTAAAGTCATCTAAATCCTGACTTCACTGGGATAGCATCCCAATTTGAAATACTTTCTATGTCCATGTTAATCTACAGCAGTGGTTCTCAACCTTCGTAACACTGCGGGTCCTTTAATACAGTTTCTCATGTTGTGGTGACCCCCGATCATGAAGTTATTTTCATTGCTACTTCATAACTGTAATTTTTCTGTTATGAATTGTAATGTAAATATCTAACAAGCAGGATATCTGATATGCAACTCTTGTGAAAGGGTTGTTCAACCCCTTAAAGAGGCGTGACCCACTGATTGAGAACCACTGATCTACAGACTCTAGTTTATACCTTTCCTCTAAGTCTAGGAATCAAGCTTTTATTGTGAAAGCATTTATTCATATCTTATCTTCAGTTGAGTTCCTTGGTTCTTAACCAATTCCAGTGGATTCATCTGCCATCTAAGGATGCATGTGTCATGGGAGAATCAAAGATAGTATGTCCAATGCTTACACTGGAACATCTCTAGTCCCTTTGTACTTTGAGAAATCTTCCCCAAAATGTTTTCTTTCTAAGTATATAACATACAAATCGATTACATTTCAGTGACTAAATTCTAGATCACTTGGACAGAGGAGTAGAAAATTGCAGTCAAGGAGAGTATCTCTTGAACTGAGGAGAAATTCAGATTTTAAAATATCACCATCAGACAATAGGAAAAGAGTTATCAGTTGGGAGGTCATTAAAGCTTCAAAATGTAAGCATTAAGAGTAAAAGGGGAGCTGCACGAAGATCAAGTTTTATATCTAATGGAGGGAGGCACCGTGAGAGGACTAGGAGGGAGGGCTAATATTGAGATTTAAAATAAATAAATAAAGATAGATAGAAGGATGGATGGATGGATGGGAGAAGAATAAAAAGGGACACAGCTTGGAGCTGAGAGAAGGATATAATGTAATGGTTGAGTAACACATTGAGCATTTTTTAATTCAGGAATGAGAGAATTCACACAAAGAACAAAGAACTGTCTAGCTGAAGATGAAAAGTGAGTGGCCTGGGAGGGTCTGACCTTGGGGATGACTGTGAGGCAGAGGATGACATCAAGCACAGAGAGGATGGCAAGCAGATAGTACATGGGCTCATGCAGAGATGCCTCCTGATGGATGGTGAATAAGAGCACAAAGTTGGCTGCAAGGGCCAAAACCAGGAGGGGAGCTAAGATGATGGATAGCCAGTGTTGTGTGTCCTGCATTCCTGGAAAGCAGATCATCAGAAACTCTGTCACCTGAATCCCTGTGTTGTTGGGAGATGATACCATCATGGCAGGTAGGGCTGAAAATAGCTGAAAAGCAAAAGGCAAGAATTCAAAGGTTCCACTATTTCATCAACAAAATTAATGTATGTCCTTTTCCATTCTACTTGGACCACACAGCTTCCTGATGAAATAATTTCCATTAGCACTCATAATTTCATGTGAAGATAATAATTCCTCATAATAATAATAAGTTCTCAGCCCAATAGACTTCATTGTTTGCACTTAGATGCAGCCACACTTAGAGGGTATATTTTCCTTTGTGTAAATCACTCTGAGCTTCATGTGTACCATTCCTTTTCCTTAGAATGAGTCCTTTTGTCACCCAAAATTAACTCCTACCTGTCTCGTTCTTGTACCAAAAGCTCCACTTCTTGGAAAAGTGATTTCTTGTTTATCACTTTAAACTTCTTTCTTTTCTTTTCTCCCTTGTGGTCCTAAAATGACCAGCCATGTTGCTAATAAAATATTAATCAAACTTTGCTACCCATACTTTTTGTTTTGTTTTGTAAGATGTTTTGGGTGGGATCTCATCTTTTTATTATATCACAGAGAAGCATACTAGCCAAGTGGTTGAAGATAGGCATTTAATAACCCCATTGCAGATATAGAGGCCTAATTGATCATTGAAAGTACCCTATATTTGACAAATATACTGTATTATTTATTATCTCCACATTTTTCTCTACTAAAGGCTACTATAACTGTTGCTTAACACTCAGGGAAAACGTGAATTAAGCAGAAAGGAAAAACATCATTTAATGGTGAAACATACTCAGAACCATGATACAAAGACAGAAGCTGGGACTGAAATAGAAGCCTCTTCCTTACCTGATACTTTTCATAGTGTCAGAATGTGCTATTTAGGCTGTAGGGTGGGGAGTCAATTTGAAGTCTATAAACTATGATATCAACCTGACAAACAATAGTATCATTACTGTTATGGGGGTAACTCACCATTCTCTGCATTTGAGATCAACTCCATAGTAGATAATCCATACATGGCATTAAACTCACTGGAAAGCCCATGACAGGGAGACCATAGGATAAGATGGTGACTTAACTCTGTTGTTTTAATAAACTGACATACCACTGAATTACCTTTTAAATTACACTTAATCAAAGAAGCACTTCTTTCTAATGAACTGTGATGGAAGAAGAGACTTGAAGCTGCATATGGTCCACAGAATAAATGGCAGCTAGCTAGTACTCAGCCCTAAACAAAATTTTTATATCATCAAAGTCAGGGAGCATTGTAAACGAGGGTGCAGAAAAGTACAAGTATGAGCCAGAATATAGAGAGAAGGGCTTCTAAAGGACATCTTCTGGTCAACACAGAACACTATGTTGCCAGTGCAAACACACCTCTTGACAACTACAGATGACACACTAGATCTGCATAAGAAGGAGCCCATCAACAACCAGGCACAGGTAAAGGAGATACCTAGGGGAGTTTATCCCTAAGTGCTGAACTATTTACTCTGTATAAATTCAAAGAAAGGGAGAGCCATTGCCTTCATCTGTGTACCTGCTGATGGCTGTGCTAGGTTCCACAGATGAAAGGGACTTACTCTGGGAAAGATAGATAAAAGAAGATTGAAAGAGTATTGTCAAATTGTCAAAGAACTACCTTAATAAAAATAATAATAATTAGTGGTGAGAAAAAAAAGCATAAAAATGATTAAAGAGAGAAAATACATATAAAAACACAGATGCACCAACACTTTTGTGTATTTGGTAAGGACCAGAAATAGTTCAGTGTTTTCTGTAAAAGTATAAGAAAATATATAGGACATAATATATATACCCTAACATAAGAAATAACTAAAGGAATCTCACTATTCCTTTTATTTTTATGAGAAGTGAAGTTATTAAGCCACACTCTTCTCTGGAGAGCAAACTCACCCCTTATATCTGGATTTGAGGAATGGTGTTAAAGGTATCTATCATATAGGATGCAAATATATTCCCAGGCAAGCCCTAAAGATGTTCCATTTTTCTCTAATACAGGCTTCCCATATGGTTTTCTGATCAGTTTCAGATCTATTGCCTGCTATTCCCATTATCTTTATCCTAAGTTACATATTCACAATTACGACTGATCTACAGCCTTCCAAATGATCGATCTCTCTCTTCTTCTCTCTCTTTCTTTCTCTTTCTCTCTCCTTCTCCTACCCTTCCTTCCCTCCAGCTCTTACAGAATTATAGATTTCTTTTCCATAGATGCATTCTCTCTGTGAATCTATACTTCTCAGCCACCTTTCCTTCTTCCTTTTTTTAAAGTTCTCATATATACATTTTGACTGAAATTTCCCCTCCCTTCCCAGTCTCTCCCATCCACCATCCCTCTCCCAGGGATCCACCCCCTCCACCTTCCCTCAGAAAAGAGCAGGACTCCAGGGACATCAACCAAACATGGTATAACAAGCTACAATAAGACTATGCACATACGACGAGTTTTTTTCTTTCTTTCTTTTTTTTTTCCATCAGTGAGAAAGAATACAGACATGCCCTATGAGTTCAGATGACACACACCCTGGCTGCACAATTTCTTCTGACACAAATTATCCTCATCCTCGTGGTTATCATGTACATTCACAAGAATATAAAAGCGTCCTGAAATAAATAACAAAGTCAAAGGACAAACTTCATGATCACTTGAACTTGGTTTTCTGATGCACAGTTCCTGAAGTACTTACTAAGTTTCCTTTGGAAAGAAGATGGGACTATCCCATGGCTTGGAGACAATGTGTGGCTACTCAATTTTTCAATGGCCCTATGATTATGGCTTTGGTATCTAGATGATTTTATTAAACTACTATCTGTGTAATAGCCATTCTCCTGAGGCTGGAAAGGCACAGGTTTCAAATATTGCTCCCATGGGATCCTGCCTCTCTGAAGATACACAGACACATCTAATGTAAATAGATCAATAAATAGCAATAAAAAGAAAATTAAACATTAAAATAATAAATATATTTTACTAATAAAAATATTATAATGATTATTTATAATAAATAAATAATTTAAAGATATTTCATTGTTTGATTATGTGTATGTGGAGGAGGGGAGTTTTCACAAGAGTACAGTACCCATAGAATCTGGAAGAGATCACTGGATTCCCTGGACCTGTAGTTCCAAGGAGTTAAAAGCTACCTGACATGGGTGCTGGAACCAAACCCGCGTTCTCAGCAACAGCAGCATATCCCTTTAACAGATGAACCATCTGTCCATCCCCAGTGACCACGAAATCCAAGGAAAAACTACATTGAGAGTTTGCATTACTCCAGTTAAAATAACCATCACCAAGGAAAAAATAGGAAATGGTGGCTATGACGACAGGTACTGGGGTCTTTTATACACTGCAGTTGGTAATATAAACTCCTCTTGCCATGGAAATAGACACAATAGTTCTTAAAAGAATTAAAATTAGAATATATGACTGACCTCTACCACTTCTAGGTCTAGGAGTGTAGGAGAAGGCACCATTAAGAAATGAGAACAGTGGTTTGCTTGGTATATAAAATGAAAAGAGCTTATTTTGAGCTAAGATAACTGAGGCAGGATTAGGACCAGTCTGTTGTTAGTGTTCATATACAGACATTTGACAAGAGGGAGAAATTCACTTCCTTAGTAAATTAATTTTTCATAAGTTAGGAGTCTTCTTCTCTATTTATAGCTGTAGTAGTAACTGAGTCTAACATGGAAGTGATCATCTGTAAACAGGACATGTGGCCTATGTTTAATGGAGACATGGGTGGAAAATTGGACATAGCATTCCTGAGGACCCAGCTATACCACTCCTGGACATATACCCAGAAGATGCTTCAACATATAACAAGGACACATGCTCCACTATGTTCATAGCAGCCCTATTTATAATAGCCAGAAGCTAGAAAGAACCTAGATGTCCTTCAACAGAGGAATGGATACAGAAAATATGGTACATTTACATAATGGAGTACTACTCAGCTATTAAAAACAGTGAATTCATGAAATTCTTAGGCAAATGGATGGAACTAGAAAATATCATCCTGAGTGAGGTAACCCAATCACAAAAGAACACACATGGTATGCACTCACTGATAAGTGGATATTAGTCCAAAAGCTTGAAATACCCAAGATACAATTCACAGACCACATGAAGCTCATGAAGAAGGAAGACCAAAGTGTGGGTGCTTTGGCTTTTCTTAGAAAGAGTAACAAAATACTCGTGGGAGCAAATATGGAGACAAAGTGTGGGACAGAAACTGAAGGAGGGACCATCTGGAGACCATTCGACCTGGGTATCCATCCCATGTGCAGTCACCAAAGGTAGACGCTGATGTGGATGCCAGGAAGTGCATGCTGACAGGAGCCTGATATAGCTGTCTCCTTAGAGGTCTGCAAGAGTCTGACATATTCAGAGGTGATGCTCACAGCTAACCATTGAACTGATCATGGGGTTCCCAATGGAAGAGTTAGAGAGAAGACTGAAGGAGCTGAAAGGGTTTGTGGCCCTCTGAGGAGGCAACAATACCAACCAACCAGAGCTCCCAGGGTCTAAACCACCTGGGAGCACATAGAGATCCATGGCTCCAGCTGTATATGTAGGGGGGATGGCCTTGTAGGGCATAAGTGGGAGAGGAGGTCCTTGGTCCTGTGAAGGCTAAATGCTCCAGTGTAGGGAAATTTGAGGGTGGGGTGGTGGGAATGGATGGATGGATGGGGGCACATCCTCCTAGAAGCAGGAAGGTTACTGGGTGTAGGGGAATGGGAAAGGGGGATAACATCTGAAATGTAAATAAAATATCCAATAAAAAAATAAAAAATAATAATTTATAGTTAATAGTCATTCCCTAACTTCTCATATCCTGATGTTGAAGGCCAAGATCCACACAAAATTGTCCATAACAGCAATATTGCCTTCTTTGTATTTCAAAATATAAAATAATAATTAATAATAATAATAAATGCTTTGGATGATCAGGTGCTCAAGAGCTCTAATTCTTAACGTACTGTAGCTACAAAAGCATAACTATTTGCCTATATTCATACTAGCACAAATATAAATACTTTTAATGTATAGAGGGGGGTCTCTGCAAGTACCACAGCCAACAGTGTCAATCCACATGAGGTGAGAAAAAAGTCAGACTCGACATGACTCAGTAGCCAGTGGCTTCAAACTTTGCAGCAAGGTACAAAGGGGTCAAAAGTTCTTGTGTTTGAGCATTGATGTCTGCATTGTGCTAAAGTAAGAAAAGAGGCCACCCTGGTGTTATTCCACTTACAAGCACTGTGCAGTGGTGTCCATCCACACAGTCACTACATGAACATCTGCCCCCTGAGCCACCAGCTCACAAACACCATCTACATGTCCACTGTAGGCTGTGAGGAGGGTCTGCTCATCTTCATCCCCAGTGTTCACACCAGCGCCTTGTCAGAGAGTAGTCTCTGCACTGCAGCAAGCTGATTTTCAGCAGCCCAAAGAAGTAATTTGCTGGGATCTTTTTTCATTTTTTTTCTTGCAATTGATACCACTCTTCGTTCTTTTCCTCTTGCTCCTCATCTTCATCAGAATCACCTACCCAGAGACTCTGAGTACCAGTAGGAATAAGATGCCCAACTGTTTCCAACAATCCAAGCAGGTTACATTGTTCAGAAAAGTCCAAAGAGCTTTCTAGATCTGGTTTTTCATCATCCCTTATGTGTCCATTAAATGTCTCCACTCAAGTCCCAGAGACCCCCGGCAGAAGAGGAAATGGAAAGCGTGTAAGAGTCATAGAGGATGGAGGACTCCAAGGAAACGAACACGAAACAGCACTGTTAACGCACATGTGAACTCACAGAGACTGGGGCAGCATGCACAGGACCTGCATGGTCTGCACCAGATAGAATCCTAGAGCTGAGCACAGAAGTGAACACATGCCCCAACCCCAGCCCAGAAGCTATCTCCAAGTGATAACCACTTATAAATGAACAGTTTGTTTTCTCCAAGGGAGTCTCACTAGGGAAGCAAACCACTTAGGGGCACACTGAATGCCCAGAAGTAGATGCCATCACATATTTTTTTTTAACCTCAGAGGTCCTTTGCCTTGTGTTTTCAGGGGCTTCCTGTGTTTGCAAACATGTGTGTCTCTGTGTCCATACATGTATCCTATGCTTTTCCTTCAATGCATTTGTTTTCTCCAGTTTTGAGTTGTTCGTTTTCTCTTACTTTGTTTTATTTTATTCTTATTCCTTAGATGGCTATTTTCTAAAAGAAGACAGAAAGGGAGTGTATCTGGATGGGTGGGGCAGGAGGAAAGAACTGAGAGTAGTTGAGGGAATGGAAACTAATCAGAATATATTATATGAAAAAAATCTATTTCAAGAAGAGGAAAAATAAAATCACAGTTAAGTTTGTTTCAAGATAATAAAATCAAATGAGTACTGTAGTGTTTACTCATTCTTTATTTGTTTATAGTGTCATTTCAAAATAAATGTTTAGTTCAATTAAAAAAAATATATAATAAAAATGTTAGAATCTGTTGAGGCATCATGCACAGCAGGAGGCAGGAATGAGCAACATTAAGGGAGAATCAAAAGATTTGACATGTAAAAGCACAAAAGCAGTTTAAGAAACTAGAAAGTTCTTAAACTATTGAAGTTACATTTATTCATTATATGACATATATAGTTACAACTTAGCAAGTTCATCTCACATAGATTAGGCCATGGACACTTCCAAATAACTCCAGACTGCAAAACCCTCAGGGTTTGGGTGCAACTCATGTCCCAGCTTTGTCTTTTATCTGTGACTGACTTTAGCATCTCATAGAGCTCAGCCTCCCTCCATCAGGTCCCATCTCATCATAATTACTTAACAATTTAAAGTTACATATATGCACTGAAGGTTTTAAGGGACTTAGAAACATATAAGACACCTTCAAAAAATAAACATAATGCTTAAGATGTGTTGTAGCTCACTGATAGAGTACTTGCCTCCATGTGCAAAGTCCTGGCTGGATTCAATCCCTAGCCCCTCGTCAATCTTATCAACTAAATAATTTTTACAAGAGTCCACCCCCCTCTCCAAGTTTTTCTTTCTGATTGGATTCTGTGGGCTATGAAAAAAGATGAATCTTGTAGCAGAATGATGGGAAGGGGAGGCCTCGGTTAAGGGTGTAGTGATATAATCAAAACATCACATGCTTGTATGAAATTTTAATGCAATTTAAGAATCAGTTAAATTAAGTAAGCTTCATGTCCGGTGCATGTTTCTCTACTGTATGTGGCTGCTGCAGAAAGCCAAATATGTCTGAAGGGAAATATTCACATTGTATCAGTGCAAGTTTGTGGGAGCTAAGACTCAACATATCATGATGAATTTAAAGGAAAAAAATGAACATACTCCTGCAGTAAATATTTAAATATTCTATGCAACACAAATATTGTTTCTGATTACCAATATCTGTCATCTTACCTCTTACAACCTCCTCAGCAGGTTCCGTATACCCTGCTTAATCTCCCTGGTTCTTACCCCATAAACAATGGGATTCAGAGCCGGGGGGATGAGGTGATGCAGGATATTGAGCAGGATGGGGACATCCGGGGGAATCCTCTCCCTGGCCAGGTTAGTGATGACCAGCACCAGCAGGACTGTGCTGAAGAAGAGGATGAGGATGAAGTGGGAACCGCATGTGCTCAGGGCCTTGGCCACGGCTCCCTCTGCTTTGATCCTGAGCACAGCCTTCAGAATGAAAGAATAAGATAGGACAATGAGGATGAGGTCAGAGCCCAGTAGAGTCCAACCTATGACAAACTGGTAGAGTTTATTAAAAGTGATGTCATCACAGGAAAGTCTGGATACAGACATGTTAGTGCAGATGCAGTTCTTGATAATTCTTGCACAGTATCTCAGTTGGGAAGAAAGTATGGGGATTGGCATAGTAAGAATCCCATTTCTGGTTGCTACAAAGATGGCAGCCCTAACCACAAACTGGTCAGTGATGATGGACGGGTACTGCAGAGGCTTACAGATGGCCACATAGCGGTCATAGGCCATGACCATGAAGGTGCAGGACTCCATTGTCAGGAAACTGTTCATGACAAACATCTGGAGGAAGCAGGAAGAGAAGCTGATGGATTTGTTGTCAAACCAGAAGATGGCCAGGACCTTAGGTATGACTGTGAGGCAGAGCACAATGTCCAGCAGGGATAGAAGGCTGAGCAGGTAGTACATGGGCTCGTGCAGAGAGGCCTCCATCCTGATGGTGATGAGAAGGGTGGCATTGGCCCCCATGGCCAGGAGGAAGAGGAGGCTGAGGGGCAGGGACAGCCAATGCTGCCAGGTCTGGTAGTTTGGGAAGCAGATGAGGAGGAAGTCAGGGACTGGACCTTCAGAGTTGTTGGATAATGCCATGGAAGAAATTCCAATCAAAATGGAAATCCAAAACTCACATAATGAAGTCAGTGAAGTAATACAGAAAAGATATGTTCTAGATAAAGTAGTGCTCAAGTTTCCATCCTGCTTGAACCTGTCCCAGTGAAGTTTTAAAATCACCATCATTATCATCATAAATGTATCAAAGAGCACTGTGCTGAATATGTCATATTCATTAATTCATATCCTTCTTTGAAAAGACTCTTCCTGAATGGCTTGGAAGATGACTATCAGTGAAATGCATCCAAAATCATCCTTCACTTCCACAAGCATGGGCATAGGCAAGCACATCAGTGCACGCACACACACACACACACACACACACCACACATACACACATGCTGCATGCTGCATGCATTTTTTTAAATATTTTTTTGAAGAAAAGGATTAAGCACTCAGTATTCTGGCCATTCCAATTGATCAATGTCATTGATCAAGTTAATGTTGGAAAAAACTAAAGGAATAGAAAACAAGTCTTCTATGTCAACACAATAAAGTTTATTCTCTGTTTAAGTTTTTATGGCAGAAAGAATTAAACTTTCCTAAGAAATAGGAATGAGGAAATAAGGAGTTTTAATGGCAAGAAAATTAACCTGTTTTAGACAGTGAAATTTTTAGTTTTTTTTATTAAAAATAGATTTTTAATATACTTTTTAATAATTTTTCATATAATATATTTTGATCATGGTTTCCTATCCCCCAACTCCTTCGAGTTCCTCCCCTACATCCCTATCCACCTAAATCCATATCCTTTCTATCTCTCATTAGAAAACAAACAACAAAAAAAAAACAGAAGAGAACAAAACCAACAAAGAGTGGGGAAAAAACAACAGAAAAGCACAAGAAACACATAGAGATGTAGACACACACATATTTTGTACACAGAGAAATCCCATAAAAACACAAGATACTGGGAAATCTTCAAAGTATTGCATAGTTTTCTAACTGTCATTGTAACTATTCTATTCCTGAAAATGAGAAAATTGGAGTTTTTATCTGAAAATGTGCTTTTTGTATTGAAAAAATTAAATAAAGAAGTATTAGCATACAATACAGTGGCAGGGAAACAAAACATTTTTTAGAGTCTGAATTTTAGACTAAGAATTTTCAAGTGGGGTTGATAGTCATGATGTCATAGAAAGGGAAATATGTGGTAGGACATTGCAGTAGAGAACACTAGAAAGGATCTGTCTATGAGACCAGTGAGAATTCTTGAGTGCAACAGGGACAGGGACAGGGACAGAATATCGAATTTCCCTTCACTACTCTTCTCTCATGGGCAAGTTTCCATGCTGGAAACCAATAATGAGAACTAGCCATATGACAAAACTGTGGCCTTCTGCTAGGTAGGTGGGTAATAGGACAAATATTCTATTATAATAGCAGGAACTTGGATTTCCCTATATATTTCCACAAGATACAAGTGACTATGTGGGACACCAACAATGGTACCATTTTCATGTTATTAGATGAAACTAGCATCAAGTCAACTGGATAGAAATGACTTTTCCTATAAATATGTTATAATATATATGCATATTAATATATATAAAGAGACCATGAATTTGAGAGAGAAGGGAGATATATGAGAAGCATTGGAGGCAAGGAGAAGGGAAAAGGATATAGTTACATAATAATTTAAAATACATTATAAAATAGATTTAAAAGACAAATGTTTTTCCTCTGAGATAGAATAATATTGGACATGTTGTAGATATCTTCAGAAACATGTGGAAAATGTCTTACTCTTTTGATTTGCTTTGGAGGGTGATTTTCTGAGATCACTTGTTCTTCAGAAAACAACATTTTAGTTTGATTCTTTACAAGAATAGGTCTGTTACTGGTCATAGGGCAGACAATGTTCTTTGGGGTTTTTTGTTTGTTTATTTGTTTGGGTGTGTGTGTATGTATGTGTGTGTGTGTGTGTTTGAGACAAGCTTTCTCTGTGTAGTCTTGGCTATCCTATAACTTCCTCTGTAGACCAGGCTGGCCTCAAATTCTGAGATCCAATAGCTCCTGCCTCCCAGGTACTGGGATTAAGGGTGTGTACTGCCAGATCCAGGTCACACAAGGTCCTTGAAATAAGACCCTTAAAATGGCTGCTCTCTTTCAACAATGATTCCCATATCAGTTTCTTTTCTTCACTCTATCTTTCACAATGTATTTTACCTTAAATCTTTCAGGAATGTATTCTCTGTATCTAGTGATAGGTCTCATAATGATGTTTTCATTCAAGTGGAGAAATAAGGTGCTTTGACCACATTCATCCAAATACCCTCTCTTTTCTTCCCTCTTCCCACTCCCACAGTAAAGCTTTCCTGGTAGGGACAGAAGTTCTCCAGTACTCTGTAGACTATAAACTCCTTCAGAAGAGAGCTCTGGAGGATTAGAACTAAGCATGTTTGAGAAACACAACCAAAACTTGAGTTGCTATCTACCAGAGAAACAGTAGAAATTCATTAATAAGTGTTAGGTAAATAAGCCTACATAAGAAGCCCTTTGCCTAGTAAGCAAACTTGCCAATGCTTCCTTATACATAGGAACCAATCATTCTGGAATATGGGATCCACATTCTAAAATCTCATCTGCTGAGATTCTAGTTGTTTCTTTTACAAGATGACTTGGGAACTAGGCTGTACATCAACTCCTGTATCAATATGTACTGTTTCTGTGCCCATGCTAAAGAAACCTGCATCAGAATTTAGCACCTTGCAAGTGCATCTAATTCTTCCCTCACACAAAATTTTTGAGCTGTGTCCAATTCATTGAAGATTATACACGGAATGAAGGAATGGCTTTTTATTATATACCCTTCTGTAAAAATGTATAAACAATTCTAAAAGTCCTGTCAGATCTCAGAAGTACCCTCTTGCAGCATGGACAGCATTAGCTGCATCCTTAAATCTCCAGTGATGCTCCCTGCATGGGGACATTTAAATGTTTTTTCTCACTTGCATAATCTACCATCTTTTCCTCTGCTGGGCAACTGAGAAACTTATCACAGGTAGGTAAAGATGTAAATGATCTTAGTTAAGGGAAAGTGTACTTACAAAGCAAGCTCACCTGTTTGTTGCTATAACACCTGTCCTGTTGATTCTTACAGCACCTGTCTTGTTGATGTCTAGAACCCAGGCTGTGCTTTTGTATTCAAAATAGCATCATTTAAAGGAAAACTTTAACCTAGGGCTGTCCTGATTAGGAATTTTTCACATGAAAAAGATAAAATCGTCACCCTCTTAAAAAGTAAAGGTCCCATATGTCCTTTAGCTGACACCTTATATAGGGAATAATAGAGTTGTCTAAGCCTGCACAATTACATGCAGGGTATGCATGTAAAAGAAGACTGCTCTAAATTTTTTTCTTTCTTTTTATTCCTCCTGATTTCTACAGTTTAAATTTGATGGATTAAATTTTCAGATCTATTTCTTATTTTCTAAAATATAAGGAAATTGTTAAAAATATTAAATACATGAAGGCCTAGTAGATAAATGCTACCCCTGTAAATCTTGTGTGACAATCGAGACCAAGACTCTGAGTGCATGATTTTGTAATTAAATGAATTAATAACAAATGTCAAGCTGTTTGCACACTTAATTTAATTACAGTAATAAGAGTAAGAAATGAAACAAAATTGCTCAGTTTCAGTGGGGGCCTCAATCTACTTTAGGTCCTGCTACACATGGACAGCAAACAATGGACCCCTGCTAAGACCTCCCAGTCAAGCCCTTCCCCACCTGAACTGAACTCTGTGTTGTTAAGTTCTCCCACCCCAAACCAAAATTAGTGGATAGCCAACCTTGCCCAACAACCAGCAGACATGATGAGAATGTGTGCCTAATAGACTTTGAAATAAATAGAGGTGAAATATAGAGCTGAAGCCACCCAGGGTTTTTGTTATGACAAAAGAAAAATATGACCTATTGGAAGTGTAGAATTGTACCCTCCTGATTGTCCATTAATGAGGGGAGGGAAGCAGGATCATGTGTCTAGGGTTATATTGTTCTCACACTCTTGCCCTCCAAGCCTAATTCACAACTTGGCAAACTTGTAAAATAAACTGCCCTACCTTTACTCCTTTTAGACTCCAGTAGTCTTTTTATGAAGCGAGAATCTTTGCTTCTCACCATAGCTATTTCTGATATTTATTACAATGTAGCTAGAACATAAATTTAAATCTTTTATCATAAGCATGCTTCTGTGATTCACTGTCATTGAAAACTTAGGCTCTGATAAGGAGGTGTGTGTGTATGTGTGTGTGTGTGTGTGTGTGTGTGTGTATTATGTATACACAACTGTTTTTGTTTCACTAGAGGTCAATCTGAAGGTACACATAAACACTATAGACAATCATGCTAGATTTGGAAAGGGAAGAGATGAACTGTAGTTGTCACTTTAGCTGTTTCAGAATCCCATACACTGGACAGTGAAAATAATAATTAACTGTCTGGAAATGAGTATATGTAAGATTAAGGGGTCAGAAAATTCAGCACCTGAATTGAGTGAGGTCTCATTCCATGGAGAACAGATGATACCTCTCACCGTGTCCTCTCATGAGCATGCTGATTGGGTCCACCAGCCACAGATGACTCAGCTTTAAGTCTTAAAAAAAATCACTTAGGTCAATGTATCTTGCACCAGAATCTAAGTACCTTGGTGGGTCAGCACCTATACTCTAATTCATATTGAAAGAATTCTACCTTCTTTCTATACCAACCTCCTAGACTCCCACTCACTCCTCAGTGCCTCCTTCATGTAGATTCCCTGGCACTCCTGAGACTCACCAACTCAGAAGTACCAGCCACTGCTCCTGGCTATTGGCTGCAGCATAGAATTATAAATGCTCCTCTGTGTATCTTTTCTCCCCTGTTGGCCATGGAGTTACTACTCTTATTAGGTAACATAAAGTGCCCCTGTGGTCCATTTCCCAAGGGGAAAAAATTTACAAAAAAGCATAGCAAGGTTTAGAAAAGGTCAAAAAGACCTGGAGAGTCTAAATATAGAAAAAAATGGTAAATGAGGTTAAAAAAAAAAAAAAGTGCCAGAAACAAAGATAAATCTAATGTACAGAGCCACTTTGTGTGCAGAATCTACATGCATTGAATTCATGGAAAGAGACAATAAAGTAGTAATTACTAAGAGGCTGAGAGTGGGAGAAGTAGAGGGATGAAGGTTGAGATGTCCAAAGGCTCAGTGAGGAAGGATGGGAAAGTCACGTGCCCAGTCTGATGTTTGGCTTCGAGCATCCACATCTGTATTGGTCAGGCTCTGGCAGAGCCTCTCAAGGAACAGCTATACCAGGCTCCTGTCAGCAAGCACTTCTTGACATCAGTAATAGTGTCTGGGTTTGGTGTCTGCAGATGGAATGGATCCCTATAGATAGTGAAGTCTCTAGATGGCCTTTCCTTCAGTCTCTTCTCCACTCTTTGTCCCTGCACTTCCTTTTGACAGGAGGAATTCTGGATTAATATTTTTGATGTGGGTTGGTGGCCCCATCCTTCAACCGGGGCCAGTGCCTATTCACTGGGTATGGTCTCTACAGGTTCTACCCCCCCCCCCGTTTGTTTTGCCTAATGTCCTCCCTGTTGAGTCCTGGGAAACTCTTGGGTCCCTGGCATCTGGGACTTTCTAGTTGCTACCCCCAGTTCTCCCTACCCCACTGCTAGTCTCCTCCTTTCAAAATCCTGACCCTCTGTACTTCTCCTCCATCTCCTCTCATATCTGAACCAGCCCCCACTTTTCCTTCCCCCTCCTCTCTCCCTCCCAGATCCTTCTCTCCCTCTACTTCCTGAGATTATTTTCTTCCCCCTTCTGAAGAAACTGTAACATCCACACTTTGGTGTGGTCTTCTTTCTTCTTGGGTTTCATATAGTCTGTGAGTTTTATCGTAGGTATTCTGAGCTTCTTTTTGGCTAATATCCACTTATTAGTGAGTACATACCATATATATATATATATATATATATATATATATATGCATCTAATTTAAAAAATCAAAGGATTTATCAATAAACTTAATCAATAAACATTTTTTCTAATAAAGAGAAACCCCAACTCAAAAATAATATTAAAAAAAAAAGTAAGTATAGATTTAGGGAAACACTCAGCCCCTGAAATAGGGTACAGTTCTTATTCTTTTCTAAACATCTTCGTTTCCTTTCCTGTGACTATGACAGAAGCAACTCAAAAAAGAAAGGGTTTGTTTGGTTCACAATTCCAGATTACTGTCCATCAATGTGAGGGAGTCAAGATAGGAACTTGAAGCAACTCGTCACATTACATCCATAGCTAAGAATTGGGAATAATAAGTTAACACAAGCACATGAGTGACCAGCTGGCTTTTTTCCACTTTTATACCAATCCCATTCCCAATCCCTTCCTAGGGAATGGTAGCACAATAGTGGATAGGTCTTCCCACTTCAATTAACGTAATCAAGATAATCCCTTACAGACATGTCTAAATGTCAACCTAATCTAGGCAGTTCCTCACTGAGACTTTCTTTCCAGATAATGCTAGAATGTGTCAAATTACTAATTAAAATTAATCATGACAGCATTCAAGTACAATCAGCTTCTAGTAATTAACCATGATGACAATATCCAAGTACAATAAGCTTCTAGTAATTAACTATGGCAGCATCCAAGTACAATCAGTTTCTAATATCCATGAGGGAATGGTTCCAGTTCCAGTATCCCATTGATGCTGTAGATGTGATGTTCAAGTCCTTTATATAAGTGCAATAGTATTTGTATATAGACTATGGTACATCTTCTTGTATATTTTATATTATCTCTAGATTCTCTGTAACAACTAACAAAATATGAATTTTATATAAGCAATTAGACTATATTGTTTGAAGGCTACTATTAGACAAAATCTATATGTGTTGAATATGAATGCAAACATTATTGGCCTAATTAGATAGCAGTGGTTTGTAGCAAAACCTGAGAATACAGAGAGCTCACAATAAACACAGTGGTTTTTATGAAAAGTCTACCAAGGTTTTCCATTCCTTAGTATACTGATGCGCCTAGTTTTCTTCTCTAACTGCCATAAGAACGCTGTATAAACTCAAATACTAAAATGAAAACTTCAATGTGTGTGTGTGTGTATGTGTGTGTGTGTGTGTGTGTGTGTGTGTTTCCGTAAAATACCAGGCTTGTGATAGCATCAGAAGACAGTCAAGACAGATTTGAAGAACATGTGAGATAAACCTAGCCTAAGAACCAACTTAGGAGAGAGCTGAGGTTCCTTCCCCCCTCACTTATCTGTTCTCTAGTCATAGCTTACAAATCAGCCCTTTATTCCATCTTGACCACATGATGGAGATGACTAAAAATGAGAAAAGGAGTAAACAATGCAACTTTGACTGTCTCTAATGAGTATAAAAATGATTCTTTTGGTGTCCTTAAGAAGGTACCTGGATTTGACAAACAAGAAGGCCATTACTTAAACTACAGATCTATACACAAGTTGTAGATCAAAGGGTCTATAGCTGGGTTCATGTTTACATTTCTCTTTTAATAACTGTCTTAGGGTTTTACTGCTATGAACAGACACCATGGTCAAGGCAACTCTTGTAAGGACAACTTTTAATTGGGGCTGGCTTACAGGTTCAGAGGTTCAGTCCATTGTCATCAAGGCTGGAGTATGGCAGCATCCAGGCAGGCATGGTGCAGGAAGAGCTGAGAGTTCTACATCTTCATCTGAAGCCTAGCAGAATACTGACTTCCAGGCAATGAAGAGGCAAAGAATGAGAGTCTTAAGCCCACTCCCTCCCACAGTGACACACCTACTCCAACAAGGCCATACCTCCTAATAGTGCCACTCCCTGGGCCAAGCATATACAAACCATCACAATAACAAAGTACTTTCCCATACCAAAGACACTAGAAGATATGGGTGAAGGGTCTATATAGGCACCAGCTCGACCTTTCCACATTCAGTGAGTTGCATTGGTGCTGTCCTTAGCAATAGGCTTTGCTGTCAGTTTGCAAAGAACAATCTATTGCCTTGTCAACAGCCTGGGTTGTTTCAGTGGGACTTCTTTGACCAATAAGTAAATTGGATGTAACCTAGTCAGCTTCATTTGCAAAAGAATGGACAAATGGGACTCTGTGTCCCTCAATATTTGGAGACTTCATTAAGATTGACTTCACATATTTTAGGAAGTTTCTACCACAGGAGATTTACATGCCACACCTCAAATGTCCCTCAGTTCTAGCTGTCCCTCAAACCCATCTTCACTTCCCCTCCCCACCTAATCCTCCTATTCTTTTCCTCATGCCCACCCCTGTCTACCTATAAAACCCATTCTGCCATTCTATTTACTCCTTGAAGAGAAATCCGTATGTCCCTCTTGTCCATTCTTCTATACTTAACCTTTCTGAATCTACAAATTGTAGTTTATCATTTATTTAAACAACTAATATGCACATGTAAGTGAACATGTACCATATCTATCTTTCTAAGTCTAGGTTGCCACACTTAGAGTTCTGGAATGGATTACATCTGAAAGGTTCCCCAGAGAGGGAAGACCCCCCACTCAAGCCACGGGAGATCATGGCCACCCAATGACTCACAAGATACCGATCTTGTTGCAATCACAAGAGGTTTATTTCAGGGTAATCAATGTGTTGAGGTTGAGACCCGAAACCCACACAGGGGCAAAGGAGCCTCGACCCCTAGCTTGGGGAGTGTAGGATATTTAAAGGAAAAAAACCACAAACCAGGGGGAGCACTGGGCAGTACCAATGGAAAGTCTAAGCCCATTATTCAGCATGTGACAGGGTTCAAGGAACAATCATGGGGAAGTACAGGCCCTTTTTCTCAAGAACTCAATCTTATTCAACCATATCATCTACCTTGTGATCAGCCACGTTCCTGGAACATAAAGCCCCAGAACTAGCTGACCCGCTCTCCCTACTCCACTCTATCTGCCAGTCTCTGCTAGGGGTAAAAGTTCTATTAATCCTTCACATCCAATTGAGTGATGGCCAAAGGGGTCCATTGAAATCTATAAACAACCCAGGCTGTTGCCAAGACAATAGGGTGTTCACTGCAAACTGACAGTAAAGCCCAGTGCTGTGAACAGCACCAATATAATTTGGTCTTATCATGAAATGTCTATTTCTCCATCTATGGTGATTGAATATTTTGTTGAGTATAACAGTCTGCTCTCTAGTCTCTTGGAGTCTGCATCATATCTGTTCAGAATCTTCTGGCTTTTAAAGTCTCCATTGAAAAGTTAAGTATAATTCTAATAGGTTTGCTTTTATATGTTACTTGGTCTTTCCCCTACAGATTTTAATATTCTTTCTTTGTTCTGTATATTTAGTATTTTGTTATTATTTGCCAAGGGATATTCTTGTATGCTTTTTGGACCTTTAAAAGCATGTCCTTCTTTAAACTATAAAGTTTTTCTTTTATAATTTTTGTTGAAAAATTTTCTCAACCTTTGATCTGATTTTTTTCTCCTTCCTCTTTTCCTACTATCCTTAGATTTAGTCTTTTCATAGTGTCCCAGATTTCCTGGATGTTTTATGTCAGGATTTTTTTATAGTTGGCATTTTTGTTCACTGATATACCTATTTCTTCTATCATATATTCAGTAGTTAAGTTGTTTTCTCTCTTATATCTCTTGTATTCTGTTGGTTATTCAGTTTCTCATCCAAATTTAAGAATTTTACAAATTCTTAAATTTTTCATTTCCAGAGTTCTGTCAGTTTGAATTTTCTTTTTGATTCTATTTTCATTTTCAGGTCTTGAACAGTTTTTATTCATTTCTTCCCACTCTTTATGTTTTCTTGAATTTCTTTAAATGATTTATTAATTTCCTCTTTAAGAATTTCTATCATTTTTCATAAAGGCTGTTTTAGGGTCTTTTTCTTGTGCTTCTCCTATGTTGGGATATTCAGGGCCTGCTGTCATAGGGTTACTGAGCTCTAGTGCAGATACTGTTTTTTCTGGAAGTTATTGATTGTATTTTTATGCTGACATCTAGGCATCTGGTATTGGTGTGATTATAGGTCTATGTGAAGATAGCAAATCTTGTCTTTGTTGGATGCTGTTTGGTTCCTTGGTTTCTATTTCTTCTCTGGATTTTAAGAGAGTGTGGTGGCTGTATGTTGCCTGGTAGAAATTTTTTGTGGATCTGACAGGCATAACCACTGGGGGTTCCAGGTAAAATGTGTTTCTGGATATTGGGTGTTGACACTTAAGAATGGTGATAGGATAGAATATGAGGGGCTTCACAGGAGAGAAGAAAGCAGTGTTCCACCAGGATCTGCTTAGTTAGTCTCCTTGGAATGAGGGTAGAGAATAAACATAAGTCACTCCAGAAGGCCTGCTATAGCTCTTGGGATGAGGCTGACAGTTGGATCTTGAGAAATAAGTGGGAAAGGGAACGATCTGAAGACAACTTGCCTGCTTCTCTGGTAGGATTGGCTAGTGGGTTAGCAGGGTGTGCCTGCTATAGTTGGTGCTGGGATAAAACAATTAGTGGGGGGGAGGTTAGAAAAAGATGATCTGTGGGATCTACAGGAGATGTGGATAGTAGGGGAAGGAAGGCTGCAACAGGTCTGTTCCAGAGGTCAGGATGAGACTAGGGGATTGAATTTGGAGGAAGGGAGGGATTGATGAAGGTCTTCAGTTAGTGCATCTGTTTCTCTGGCTTGCTCAACTGGTGTATTCCCAGGGAATGCCTACTGGATGAGATAATGTAATTAGTTGGGGGAGAAGAGCCTCCTGATCCATTTTGGATAAGGCTAAAGAGGAAAGGAAATCTCCAGCAGTTGCTGTGCTGCAGAGGTAGGATTGAGACTGGGCCTTTGGATCTGGAGGAGCAGAATGAGAGGTGAACATCTGTGTCAGCCTGCCTGCTTCTCTGGCATGAGTTTTCACTGGCTACTTTGACCACATATTCTTCTAAAAGTACCTTATCTATAAGCAAGTAACCATGTGTTTTAAGAACCAATAACTAATACTTAGCTAGATGATGAACTAAATTGATGTTATTATAGCTACGTATGGTGGCATATACTCTTAGGTCTAGAACTTGGGGAGCATGAGGATACCAATTTTAAGAACAACCTGAACTATATAGTTAATTCCAGGTTTCATAGTACAACCCGGCTTCTATAGTTAAATGAATAAATAAATGTATTATATATTTCATTTATATATAAATACAGTACCCATATATATATTGATAAAGTAATAGATTGTTAAATACCAAGAGTTTATATTGCCCTAGTTAAGGCTTGACTAATATGATTGGTTTAATATTGACTTAAATGTCACCAGAGGGGGGAAAAGTGAATGTTTTAGTGTCTTTGATCTATCAAATTAACTACTAAAAGCCCTATATGCTCTATATGCAGGAAGTACAGAATCTTCATGAAGCAGCTGGTTCACCCATAGGTTTTAGAAATCCCTCGGGACTGCTGAGAACAGAGTTGTCAGCCCTCTTTCAAACATGAAATAGCAGTGGAGAACTGGAATTCATTCCTGTACTGTTATTCCAGTTTATAGCCACATGAAGGCACTGTTGCCTTGACAATAATGAGGAGACTTCTTTCTTGCAATAATGCTATTGTCTATTCCTGTTGACTGTACAACCTTAACGTCTCAAACTTTGCTGTCACAACCAGTCTGTATTAGCAAAAAGACCCTTCATAAATTTCCTGTTAAGTGACAAAATATGTGGCCTGGGAAGATGATTAAATGCATTTTCTGCCCTTTCTGAAGACTGGAGTTCACAATTGCCTGTAACTAGAGATCCCACACCTTCTTCTGGCTTCCACTAGGATCCATATACCTGTGATGTGTGTACACACACACACACACCACAATAGATAGATAGATAGATAGATAGATAGATAGATAGATAGATAGATAATAGATAGATAGATAGATAAATAAATAATAGATAGATAGATAGATAGATGATAGATAGATAGATAGATAGATAGATAGATAATAGATAGATAGATGATAGATAGATAGATAGATAGATAGATAGATAGATAGATAGATAGATAGAAAGAAGATAGATTCTTTCAGAAGATATTTACAAAATGTTTATATCTCACCAACTTGAAATTCTACTTCATTTTATCTACTCAACAGAGTATTCAAAGGCTTCTGCTGGGATAACATTATCATAGTTTAGGAATCTCAAGACAAGCAATCTTCATCTGCATTCCCTGTCATCTTTACCTGTATGTGAATTTGCTTCTGGGCCTGTTCTAAGGGTCTGGCTTGTTTCTTCAACCATCTTCACTGAGACAGGTAACTTGTGGGGAAACTGAATGATGACCAGTGGCATTACTTGGGCTTCAACTTTGTTAAAGCCTATTTCTGTGGTATTTAACATTGGAGTGTAGAATTTAAAAGAAAAAAAAAAACTGAAAGAAGGAGGCAAACTCTGAAGTTACTGTTGTGTTTCACATTGTAAAAAGTAATTGCAAACTTCTAAAACTGGGTTGGCTATATTAGTTGGCATGTAAATAACATCTAGGATACATCAGGCAAGAATTCAATGAATAACCACATAATCAGTTCTTTCTCAACTTGTTCTATCCAAAGCATCTCATCCAACACAGAGTACCACATGTTAATGTATTCCTTGTCAAGCTGAGACACAGCCTTCAGGATGTGGTCTTTAGGGTGGGATGGAGAGCTGTCTGTATGTTTGGCTGGTTTTTGTTATTGTTTCTGTTGTGGCTTTTTGTTTTTGTTTTGGAATTTTGGTTTTGTTGGTTTTGTTTGTTTGTTTTTGATGGGGGTGTATTTGGCTGGTCTTTGTTGGTTTTGAAGAGAAGGTTTCAGTATAAATGCTAGTCCTACTTTGAACTCTTGCTTCTCCTGCCTCAGCCTCCCAGATGTTGGGATTATGGTCATAAATCACCACATCCAGCTAAGTAAGTTGTTTCTGCAAATTATATGTTTGAATTCTGTAGAAAATAAGAGTATCACTGTTAACTTGAAAGAGTGTTAATGACTACATTGGGTGAAAAACAATTAAATGACCAGAGAGAAATTACAGAAAAATTAATCTTGAATTCACTAGAGAACTTTTCCATAGGGACTTTTAAAGCAGAGTCTCTTCTACCTGAAACTTTTCTTTTGAAACAAAGAGAGGTGGGCTGTGAACCAGACTGTCAGAGCTTTCTCTACCCTCCTATACCCACTGTCCAGCAACAAACTAAACCCAGCATTTGTGGCTTTATTCCATCCCACACCACAACCCCACTGCAGGCCTCTTCTACTGACTAGGCAAAAGGAGGCACAACTTGCCTAGTGCCTCATCCACAGGATAAAAGCAGACGGCTGAAAGACCACACAGGAGGTGCCTCCACGCATGTCCACTCATCCACAGTTCCCCACAGCTCTTGCATCCTGTGTCTTCTGTGAGTCAAAGATCCTTGCCTACTCTGTCTACAGGTTGCTCTCCCTGCTTAGTCCCATATGTCTTACCCTCTTTCTTCAGCCTGTTGTAGTAAAACAGCCAGGACATTGGTGAAAAAAATCATGAAGGTCATAGGAGTTCTTAAATCTCACCTCTTCCTAGACCCAGATGACTTGGGAAGCAGACTTAGAGGGTAATGAGCTGAGGCATTAGGAAGTCTATTTATGAAACAACTAAATTGCAATGTGCAGGAGAGAACGGTTTCCAAGTAAAATAGAAATAATAGAGACCTGGTGCAAAAGACTGACTCCTAAACAGAGATAGAAGGGAAGGAAAGAGATCACAGGGAAGCTTCTTTTAATATTTGGGCAATGTGGTGCTGCATAAGGACCTGTAGGCAGCCAATTTAAGATGGTGCGGGTTTCCGGCATGGCCAGCTCAGCTTTCTGAGTAAACAAGCAAGCGTTGGCCTAGAGCCCCTCCAGAGCGGGCTTATGCTAATGAGGTATTGGCAGTCTAACCTGTCCCGAGAGAACACTCGCTTCTGCTGCTTGGGATCCCCGTCCATTAAGTAAAGATAGTTCCTGGAATAAAGCTGACTGAGAAGAATCCGACCGTGCTGTGTCTTTCTTGCTGGTCGAGGCGGACACGACAAGGACCCCTTTACTGCCATGATTTCATACAGTACTCCGTGTGGTACTAAATTTCAGACTGAAATTTATGATGACAAATTTTACATGAAATTTGTGTTTATTCATGGTGATTTTTTCAAGTAGATTAAAATCTCACAGAGACAACATGTTTTTATTTATTGATAAGCAAAATGTGAGGTTATTAACTAACTACAGTATAGGAAAGATAAAAAGGTTGGGTTACTTTCAAGAGAGTCAATAAATGATAACCAGAGAATCCAAACTAGACAAGGAGCAGAGTAAACTGAAACAAGCTTCTGCCAGTAAACAGGACTTGCTGGGTTTGGTGCCTTTCACTCAGCCTCATATCCAGTGGCTTGAGAACTATTACGTTACATATGTTTTTAGTTTTTACAGTTATTTTTTCTTATAGCATATATTTGTGATATAGAATGATGGCATTCATTATAAAACTTTCTTTTCTGTGTGTCATGTATTCTGATCATATCCTCTCACTTTGCTCTTTTGTCCTCCTCCTTCCTCTGACCTTCTTCTCCTCTCAAATCTCCCCTCCTACTTTCAAGTCTGGCAAGGATAATTTTACAGTCTATATTCCACAGATGAAGAAAATAGGCAGTATTTGTCTTTCGGAGTATGACTTCACTTAACATAGCCATCTATAATTCCAACAATTTTCCTACATGATTTCACTATGGATGAATAAATCTCTAATGTACATACTGAATTGATTCTGTTTATTTGGTAATGGGATGTTAAGTGAGTTCTATATCTTGGCTATTTTGAATAGTGCCACAGGAAACACAGATATGCAAACATCTCTGTAGGATGCTGACCTAGTTTTCCTGCTGTTTTTAGGTGAGAATGTAAATTTAGGGATGCCACACCTCAACACACTAACCTTCTTCTGCTTACATGGGCATCACCATCTAACTTGTGTCACACACCAACCCCTGCCACACACACACACTTGAGTGTGCAGTCACATGAACTCCATTCTGCCCATCACTCCAGAGACACCTGAGTCACAGCCACAGCTTCAAATCTGAGGAGGGCTACACATCACAATGAAAAGAAATATAGCTCTAAGGGACCCAAGGTCAGAGTGATTTGAAAACTGCAAAATGTATCCAAGGAATTTGAAGAAAACACACAGGAAAGGACAGTGACGTCTAGAGACTAGAAATAGAGTTAGAGATCACTGAACAGGATCTTCAGATTAAAATGGAATTTATAATAATATAAGTATTATTATTATTTATTATTATTATTTGGAGACAGAGTTTCTCTGGCTATCCTGGAACTCACTCTGTAGACCAGGCTGGCCTGAAACTCAGAAATCTACCTGCCTCTGCCTTCTGATTGCTGGAACCAGAGGAGTGTGCTACCACTGCCCAGATAAAATGGAATTTTTAAGAGAGAGGCTAGCAAACTTTCGTCCAGATAAACAGTTATGTAACCAGAGTTAATGTGCGCTTCATGTCCAAGACCACATAACTATGAACATTTCTCACAGAGTTAAGCAAAAGCATCCAAATAACTAGGACTGCAGATCAATCACATGCAGTCATAGGAAGCTTGAAATGTAGCACTCACATGTTCTCTCTCTCTCTCTTTCTCTCTCTCTCTCTCTCTCTCTCTCTCTCTCTCTCTCTCTCCCACCATCCTAACTTCTGTTTCTCCCTCTCAGTTCACATTAGTTTCTGTTCAATATTCAAAGAAATCCCTTTAAATTGTTTTCTTTAAGTAAACCCAGTAGTTCCTCAGCCCACCATTCACTGACTCTTTGTTAGGCTGTAATGTCATATAATGAATACATTTATTTGATATTTTCAGTTTTCCATTAAAGAGATCTCTCACAGAGCAAAGATGATGGTATTTGGTTTTTAAAAAGCATCAGGATTCTGTATATTTCAAATGGCTTTAATTTAATTGTTTTTAAATCTGATCACGAGAGTCAGTTATTAAAGATTGCTTAGCCGCGAGGTCCTGGCTTCAGCTTCAGGAGATTTTTCAAACAGGAGAGAAGATGGTTTAGTGAGTCCTTGCTGCACAGTCTGAGGACCTGTATTCAGCTTGCCAGGAGTCACATGTACTTAACAGCATGTACTTGTAATCCTAGCATTGGAGGTGAAGACAGGAAGAGCCCAAGGGCTTACTAGCCAGGCAGTCTAGCCAGTCAGTGAGTTCCAGATGCAATGAGAGACCCTGTCTCAAGAACATAAGTAAGACTGAGAGTGGTGGAAGAAGACACTTGACATGAACTTCTGGCCTCCCCATCCTCTCAAGTGCATGAACACACACACACACATGCACACACACACACACACACACAAACACATCTAAACTTGAGTAATATTATTGAAAAAACCTGAACACTCAGTTTTCTGTGACCTAAAAGTAACATCACTGCGCTTCAACTGCAATTATATACCCTATTCTTTATCCATTTCTGCAGATCACTGTATCCAAGTTTAAATGTAGGCTGTATTTATACTCTCTCCACTTGAGGCTCTTGAGCTTCATATTACTAGAAGAACAATTTTGAATTCAAATGATGCCCTTTACGTCACTCCAGCTGGTTTTCCACTGTCCACACCACTGGTCCTCTCATTCCTCAACCACCTCTACTTGACCCCAGACAACAAAAGTGGCAGCCCTAGACACAAATTGCTCAGTGATGACAAATGGATGCTGCAGAGGCTCACAGATAGCAGTCACAGGCCAGACTCCATGGCAAGAAAGCTGCTCATGATGAAAAGCTAGAGGTAGCAGGCAGTTTATTTTATTGAGATTTATGGCTATCGACCTGGCAAGCATGTAATACACAAGTACACTACAATGGCCTTCTCAGATGAATTCATCCCTCCACCAGCTCAACCACTTTTTAAAGGTTTCTAAATTTTTTTCAATCACTTCCTTCCTCCCCATCTGTAGCACAAAGGCAGCAGAAATATCAGATGCAAGTTCCTCAGTTTCTCATGACAGACACATTAGACCAGCAAACTCCAAGAGACTCTAGCTCCCTTACTGGAACCCTTCCATTCATGGCTTTGAGTTCATCTTTTCCATTGTAGGAACTTTCTACTAGATTCTCTAACACTCAGACTCTCCTGGAGTCTTTGCCTGGACATTTAAGACACTTGTGTCTCTCATTTCATGGTAACTGTTTTTAACTGTTGCACACCCCCATGTAGTGGAAAGTCTGTGCCTTCAGTTTTAACAAATGTGCTAAATCTTAGGGATCAGAATAAGACATTTTCATATGTCCAGTCAATGATTACTCTTAGAAAACTATTCTAACACTGAGGCTGACCACAGGAAATCTGCTTTGGTTTGGTTCTGCATGCTTAGAACACTGTGTCCCATCCAGTACACTTAGTTTAAGGATTGTGTTAACTTGAAATGATTGCCAGATTAGAGACTGTGCAAATTCATTTAGAGTAACAGTTTGGGAATGTAAAGATATTTCAACTAATTATTACTTTCCAAACATGTGATTTATCTCAAGATGAGGGAACTGGGGTAGCAAGAAGGAAATCAGATCATAGAGAAGTCCAGTTCAGTTGTGTATGGACTCTACATAATCATTAGAAGAGGCTTTTATTCACATTCATGTGGACTTTGCTGAGAGAAAGCAATAATCACATTTTTTTCATCAACTTTCTCCCAGTGCCTCATGGACCTGGGTGTCCAGTACCCAAAAATTTAGCCCTGATCCACCCATATAGGCACCCTTGTATCCAGTACAATGGGACAAGTAAGACCACAAGTAAGTCCCTCCTTGGAGAAGCTGGCTTCTGAGTGTATACACTTCCCCCAGACTGGCCTTTTTCTGTATCATAAGACTGTGGAGAAAGTCTCTTGTCGAAAGTCTTCTGTTGACATAGGTACTGTGGACACAAAGCATCCCTGAGCCCCTCCCTCAGCCTGGAACACACAGATAGGCATTGGAGAAGATTCTGTCCGAGAAGTGAGCTCCAGCATCCAGTAGCCAGAACTTGGAACTACTTCCCGAATGACCATAAAAATCTACAGGATTTTGTGCTGTGCAGTTCATTTCCAGGTTTTTCCCCAGCCAGTGAAGAGCTATAGTACTTTCTGGGCACAGAGCTAAGAAGCCAAATCTCTTCAGGACTTTAATTTTATGTTTTAGAATTACTCTAAGAAGCCTTGCTGGGAGAATATTCTCTCGGTCCACAAAAAGTACCAGAGATCAAACTCAAATTCTGAGGCTTGGCATCAGATGCCTTCTTCTGTGAACTATCTCATTGGACCTTGTTGTTGTCTTCTTTCTTCTCAGTGTTTCTGTGTGTGTGTGTATTGTGTGTGTGTGTGTCTGTGTGTGTGTGTGTACATGTACATGTTCTTGTTTGTGCAGGATGTATATGTGCATATGTGTAGATCAAAGGACAGACAACCTTACCTATTGTTCCTCAGGCATTATCTATATTGATTTTTAAGACAGGTTCTCTCACTAGCTTGGGAACTGTCAAGTAGCCATGCTAGCTGGACAGTAAGCCCACAGGATCTAACACTCTCCAGCACCCTAGCACTGGGATTACAAGTGTGGGCCAGCAAGCCTGGTTCTTTTTCTTTATTCTTATTTATTTATTTATTTATTTATTTATTTATTTATTTATTTACTTATTCACTTTACATCCAGATCGCAGCCCTGCTCTCCTCCTAGTACCCCCTCACACGCCTCCCATCCCTCCCTTTATTTCTGAGAAGGGTAAGGTCCCCTTCCTGGATACCAACCCACATGCCACTTCAAGTCACTACAGGATTAGGTACCGCCTCCACCACCCTGAACAGGTGCTTCTGAATTGTCTAAGAAAGCTGACTGAGCAACTTAGTCTATGGGCAGCAACTCAGGAAACAGCATTCCGCCACAGCTTCTGCTTCTGATCCTGCCTCTAGATCACTGCTTTGAGTTCTTTTCCTGATGTCTTTCCATGATGGACTGTAAATCCTAAAAATGCTTTGAATTTATAAATTTAAAATAATATATTTATAAAATAAAATCCTTTCTTTCCCAAGCTGCTTTTTTTCTTTCTTAGGATTTATTCTCATCCACATATCTTTGCTATTAACCACAGAACCAACAATCAAAATCAGAGTCTCATTGACTTTATCAGTTAATTTAGAGGAAGGCTTAGAGTATTTTAAACAGCAAACATTTTGGTCAGTGTTTTATCACAGCAATAGAAATCTAACTAAGACAGCAGGCAAAGGTAGGAATAGATTACAAACTCAGTTGAAAATAAAATATGAAAAGATGGAACTTATTGATCATTTGGCTATAATTAAAATAAATAAATAAACATACAGTAAAGATGGTTTTAAGCATTTACATTAACAAATTCTGAAAACCTTTATAAAAGGTAACTATTAGAGATATACTTCAGGCAGAAGATACATATTCCATTCAAAGTTCCAAGATAATATATGTATATGTATGTATGTATGTACATATGTATGTATCTATGTATAGTGGGTATGTGTCTGTATTAATAATGTATGTGTGTGTAGTCATGAGTGTGCCATAGCATGAGTGTGAAATTCAGAAGAAAACCTCAGGTGTAAGTCCTCACCTTCCATCCCATTCGTGACAGAGTCTGTTATTCACCACTGAGTACATCAGGTTATCTAGCCCAGAAGCTTCTGCCTTCTCTCTCCCAGGCAAGCTTTGGAATTAGACGTGCCACCATGCATAGCTTTACATTAATTCTAGATATTCATGCTTGTGTGGCAATCTCTTTACACACTGAACCATCTCACTAGCTCCAATACCTACTTTTTAAGCTATAGGTTAGTGTGCTGCAACAAATATTTCCCAAATACAAGTGGATTAATCCAAACACAAGTTTATTTCTATTTTAGATTCATCGCAGTCTGTGATCTAGAGAGCATCAGGGACACAGGCTCTTCCATATTGTTGCTCCATCATCTACTACCATCATGTGGTTGAAGAAAGCCTTTGCAGAGCTCATGCCTATATCCACATTCCAAGATCCACCAGGTGATAGTAGTAATTAGCAGAGTACTCTCCCTTTTATAGGTTCCCAAAACAAAATGGCTCTAAGATCAAAAAAGATTTTCCTCCCAATGGGAATACTATGCCATAGCCTGGATTTCCCTAGGACAACTTAAAAGAGTTGAAGTTCTAGATACACCTACTAATAAAAACATAATTCTTCCTGAAGAAGTATACTTCGCATCCATCTTCACTACCCTACCACATATGCCAGCCACACTGGACAATGTTCAGTCTCTCTGAAAGAAAAGTACTCTTCAGTAGTAGACCGTACAAAGGATGAAATGATCAGAAGCATTGGCTGCCCTCTTCACCACAACAACATACCTTCATCACCTTAGCATCATAGCTCAATGGAGCAAACCAAAATACCATATAAGTTTAAAGCACAAAGAATCTTAGATGGCTGTTCAACTCCAAGTGTGGCAGTCCTTCTGTGAGTTTTTACCTGGTTCCTGTCTTCAGAAATAGATGAGATTACTGATGTCATGATATATTTACCATTTCCAAGGGAGAAACTCATTTTAAATAACAACATTGCTTCTACATTAACTGAAGATGTGCATCAGAGCCTACTACAATTTGCTACCTTTGTTAGATGCAAAACATTTGCAATTGTTTTTATTAAATTAATACTTATAAAACAGGTGTAGTTAATACTTTGTCTTGTCTGCTATTTATGCTAAGCAAAAATATGAATAAAATTTAAAATATGAACCTTTTAAAAAGGAAATCACTACATAGAAATACAATTTTTTCTAGAAAATGTCTGTCCAAGAATAAGCTACACGTAATACCTAATTCATTTATGTTTGTTTTAAATAAATAACATCTACATTACAATGAAAGGTGGTATTTAAACAAGTGACTATTTTACTTCCTTTAAGAGACATCAAGAACAAGTGATATGCATCCACTGCATTGAAGTCACTATGAACCAACCCTAAGTCAGGCACAAATTTGCCAGTCTCATTCCATACAGTGTCATGTGATCAGTTATTGGATTAAGGTAAAACAAAATCCTGTCCCACTGACAGCAGTGGAGAGTTGTTGGACTTGAATAATAAGATGAAGGAGAAATAACCATAAACACAGATACCCAGATGTATCTCAGTAGTATGCTGATTCATATGCCTGTGGGTATTCTCTGCATAGACAAATAGGAGTAGAAACTTTCATTGTGAAATGACTGGTGCTCCTACACTCTATACCAGCCATGAGCTCTTAGTGGAGTCTTCTGTAGCCAGTGATTAGGATGTGCTCAAATTGGTGCTTTTGTGTATAACACCCTGAGTACTCGCTGGCGGATCTGTCGAGTCTTCACTCCATA
Source organism: Mastomys natalensis (assembly GCA_021653895.1). NCBI lineage: Eukaryota > Metazoa > Chordata > Mammalia > Rodentia > Muridae > Mastomys > Mastomys natalensis. Next base: position 684,358 of record JAJTUV010000929.1, on the reverse strand, counting down.
AACAATAGGATTGAGGGCAGGTGGCACAAGGAGATACAGAGTGGCCAGTAGAACATGGACATGATGGGAAACATGGTGACCAAAGCGGTGAGTAAGGAAGGAGAACATTCCAGGAACATAGAAGATGAGAATAACACAAACATGAGACCCACATGTGCTGAAGGCCTTAAGTCTGGCTTCACCCCCTGGCACCTTCAGCACTGCCTGGAGGATGAGGGCATAGGAAATGCCAATAGCCAGGACATCTACCCCAACCACCAGCAGTGCCACTGACAGCCCATAAGCTCGATTCACTGTGGTTTCAGAACAGGCAAGTTTTACCACAGCCATATGTTCACAATAGGCATGGCTTATAACAGTGGCTCTGCAGAAGACAACATTCTGCAATAGGATGGGGAATGGTACAAGGAGGACCAATCCCCGCACCAGCACCACCATCCCAATGCGTCCTATAATCCCTGGATGCAGGATGGTGGAATGACGCAGAGGGTGGCAGATGGCGACATAGCGATCCAGAGCCATGGCCACAAGTATGCCTGACTCCATAGAAGAGAAGGCATGAATGAAAAACATCTGAGTCAGACAGACAATGTACCCAATCTCATGGGCATGAGCCAGGAGCACTGTGAGGGTTTTGGGCGCAGTGGAGGAGGCCAGGACCAGGTCAATAGCAGCAAGCATGGCCAGGAAGAGGTACATAGGTTGGTGCAAGGATGAGTCAGTCCAGATAATGAGGATAATAGTCACATTGCCCACTAGAGCAAGGAAGTAAAGAAGACCCAGGGGCAATGCTATCCAGTGCTGAATTTCCTCCAAGCCTGGAACACCTACTAGGAAGAAAGGGGGCTGGGGTTGCCTCCAGCTGGAATTGCTAAGAGCCATGAACAACAGCACAGAGAAAGAAGAGTGCAAAGACACCAGAGTCATGACTTTTCCATTCTTGATACACTAAGCCACTGCAGATACGGCTACCAAGTTCATCAGAAGAACAAGGTGACTTAACCTGCAACACAAGGGAATAAAGTTAGATTTAAGGAAGAAAATCCTTTCTGGATCCATGTTTACAGGTGAGTACCCCACACATCTGAACTAGGCTGAGTCTGGCTGTCATGAGGGATGAGAGTAAGCACTGAACACAGCTGCCTTGACAGAGACGCTATCTCTGCCACTCAATGACTCATTTCAACACTGTCAGCTTGAAATCACAATGCTGACTGTGTAAGTAGTGCTGAAGGCTAAGTCACCTGTCACCTTGACACTCATCTCCTGCAGCCTCATGACACAGCACTCAGTAGATATTCCTGGGTAGTCTGCGTCCCACATCTTCTCCCCTCATTACACGTCAGTTCCAAGGTTTCAGGATCTCCTTCCTCTTTCCTATGTGAGTTATCATGGCATGGTTTAAACTGGTTAATATGCTTCATTTCATTCCAAGTGTATCCTTAGTGCAAAACTATCTCTGAGAAGCACAACTCCATTCCTCTGTTTGCATCCCTAAGCCCATACACTCAACATTCAAAGCTGGTGGCTTACCCAGCCTTCCCAGACATCCTACATTATGTCTGTCTATGTTATATCAATATTTGTGTGAATAAACCCTCATCTATGTATCCAAATCGAGAACTGTCTTTACTAATTTTACAACTGATATCTTTTATCTTTTCAACTCTCCCCACTGACTTTACCTTTAACATCTCACAGCTCTTATTTTTCTCAGCTCCCAGAACTGCCTGTATTCACAATCCAACTTTTTCTTACCTGAGCTTTTCCAGACAGAAAAATTCATGTTGGAGAAACTTTTAATGTAAACTCTAGCTGTAATACTCTGCATCTTTGTTATGAGGTTTTTAAATTTTTACTTTCAACTCTTAAATCACAAATTCTCCCTAAAATTTACCACTCATATATATGTGTGCGCGCGCACACACACACACACATGTGCACACATACCACAGGGTATCCAGGTTGTCTTACAGCATTGCTTTTCTAGCACTTGTGTGATCCCAGTTACACATATGTTTTGCTGTCCACTTTTTTTGCTATTGTAATTTTATGACCACACAGATCTATTATGCATGGCTTTTATACTTCCCTCTCCTTTCCCTCTTATCTAAATTAATCTTTCTCATTTGTCAAAATTAGAAGTCTAGTGTCCTCTGCTCCTCCAGAAGGATTCACAGTGATTTGCCAATCCTGATAATATTGCCTATATTTTAAGATCTGCCTTTGTTTATCTAAAACTTTCTGATATGTCAGCATCATAAAATCCCTTTCATTGAAATAGTGTTTTATTTCAAAAGACAGAGTCAGATCGCATTAAAGTCAGTAACCACAAACGAGCATGGTGGACCCGTCGCAGTGTATAACACCAAACTTAATTGAATTTAAGCCATTTCTACTTTGTATTCTAGTAATAAAACTTTGGCAGGCTACTTAAAATGTCTAAGCCGTGATTTCTCATCTGACAGTAAAATAAAGGAGATCAGCTATACACCTTGCTATAAATATTAATCAAAGTGTACATTCAAAGTCTAAACTGACATTATTCTACAATATATGGCTTTCATTATTACAAATATAAATTATTAAAGAATGAAGTCCCACATTTTTTACTTTATTTTTTATTTCCATCCACAAATGTTCCCTCTAGGTTTCAAATGTTCTGTCTCTTGTTCTTTGTAAGAATTCATTCTGTTGCCTCCAAGTGTGTTAACAAGAGAAACAAGTGAATGAAACGGGTACTCTCTTTAATCTGCTTCATTTGATTCACCCCTCAATCATTAAAACAGAAACTTAGATGATACGTTTTTGACTTAAGATACTTGTACTAAGATAATGATAAACTCTGAAATAGTATTAATCTATGCTGGGACTCAACATACACACACGAAGAGTCACACATGACTCAGTTTTAGGTGATCCTACATCTATAGATCATTTTGAGTGATTTAAAATAGATCAGTGACAACTAGACTACTGCCTCCAAACTCTGCCTATAATTATTACAAAATCCTAAACGCCGGGTGGACAGACATTCCTCAGCCTTTGCTTTCCTTCCCCTCTAAGCTTAAGGAACAATGATAGTTCTGATGAGTGCTCCGTGGTAATCTATCCAAGTACAGCAATTCACCCATCAGGACTTAGAACTCTACACAAAGAGAAGGTTTATTCTCTTTCTTAGCTATCCTCTTCTGATGCAAGCCTGCTTCTTCATTTTTCAGCAGAAAAGCAAAATTACCACCGTGCATTTGGACGTGTGTCCATAGCTTGTAGAGGAGCGACATCAGGGAGGCGGAGGGGTGATGATGCTGTTCCTTGGCATCAGCGGCCTCCGTGCTCTGTGGCTTGTGTGCCCAGAGTACGAGCCCGGAGCCTTCTGTAGTCCCAAGTGGTCCTCAGTGAGCCTTACGAAAACCAGAAAAGCCAAAAACCAGAAGAGTGTTTATCTCCAGGAATCTGAAGATAAAAATGCATTTAACTCTCTGACCAGGAAGTGGGAGGCAGAATTACTGGGCTGTAATTACCTCACAGCCTTGCAGATAGATCCAGCCCAAGCCATCTACTTTTGTCAAGTGGTTCCTGAGTTCTGTAGGGCAGTCTGACATGTCCCCTTTTCTTCTCAATTATGATCCTTTCACCGCTGTGTCACTGCACTGATTACCTTGCACTGTAAGACCACTCAATCCCTGAAGAGTGGGGATGATGCCTTACTTAGGGGACACTTCCCAGAGCATGATGTAGCATGCCTGGAATCTAATTAATCCTGCCTATGACTGGGTAAAGAAACACATACCCAACTGTTTAAATTACATAATAAATAAGTAATAACAAAAAAGGTCTTAAAGGACCTGAAATTGTAGGGACTTGATAAAGCAGAGACTGGACTTCATACAAGGACATCATAATAAATGGAAGAATGTCTACTGAGGAGTGACCACTGAGCCTTGATGTTCCCTACCTGACATGACACTCTGGGTGCTTCATGGGTGAGGGAGGTTTGCTGACTCTCAGCTGTAAGACACAAGTTAGAGTTCTAGATGTGTACAGAAAACAAGGGATTTGATAATCACTAGAAGAAACTTCTTTGACTACCTGTAGTAGGCAGGAAAGCGTCTCTCTTGGTTGTGACCCGACTTTCCTTAATCTCCTCAACAGTGGCCTGGATGCCAGGAAAGTTGAGAAAAGGGAAAGACAAGAACACAGCCAGAGATGTAGAAATAGTGGGACTGTAATAGTGTTCTGATATAAGAGGAATGCACAAAGCACTCAGAGGCATGGCTGCAATGAACACATCTCAGAGAACCTAATATGGCAAGCAGGACACTGTCTTCCTTGTGTCTGGGCTGTCCTCAAGGATGTACCCTTTAAATTTGAAGCTTTGTGTCAGCTATGAAGAAGATAGACTCAGCAGCAAGGACAGTTCTTGGAAAAAGGAGATCTTGCCAGACTCAGGAAGGTTCTACAAAACCTTCCCCTAACCACAAGCTACAGAGCTAACATGCACCCTTCCAGCCTCCAGAGTGACACTCTGCTCTAGCTTTGGGGTGACAGGGAGACTGCTCAGAAGAGCTGCATAGTAGCAGTTTCTGAATGTTGAAGAGAAAATTAAACACATCACTCATGACCTGTGAAGCTACTGCTTCCGAAGTTGTCAACACTATTAGTAACATCCTCCTGAGCTAGTGTGCTGTGAGGATGAGAAATGAGACCATGCAGAAAGGCCTGGGAGAGTCTCTGGCTGGCTGGGAGGTTCAATGAGATCACTAGATGTCTGTGAACTAACAGCTTGTAGCAAAGTGTCCTCTGTGATTTCTGTGTCAATGTGCTTAATTCTTCTTGTTAGTGCTCAGGTCAGAACTGTAAAAAACAAACCTTCTGACTCAGAGGAACAATATCTTAAAGTACTAAGAGGTGCTGGTCTGGAAGAAAGCTCAGTCAGTCAAATAAATGTCTGCAGTGCATGCACTGTGGGGCAGAGACAGCAGATGGGCTGTCTTGCTGACCAGCCTGCAGCAGTGAGCTCAGGGTCAGGAGAAACCAGTTCTCAAAAAACATGAAGTAGAGAGAGACTGAGAAAAACACCTGCCATCTGGCTTCCTCATGCACACACATGCATATATTCACAAAATCATGTACATATACCACACACACAACAAAGAGAGAGAGAGAGAGAGAGAGAGAGAGAGAGAGAGAGAGAGAGAGAGAGAGAGAGACTACCAAGATATGTTAAAGCAGTTGTATTTAGAGTTGCAGCCCGTTAACCAAATTGAGAAATAATTCTTTCCACAAGGCTTAAAAAAAAACAGCTCTCAGTAGGCTTCCCCCAACACCAAATTCCAAATCTGACCTCATTTCCACAGCCCAAGTCTTGTGCTTCATCTTGTTGCCAACTGTGAAATTTATGAAAATTCCTTCTTGATGTCTCCTCAAAGGAGCAACCATGACTGTGGACAGGCTCTGGGAAAGGCTGTTAATACCAGTTGATAGGTCTCTGAGGACTCGCAGCACATCTGGTCAAAGTCTGAGTTAGTCTTCAGACTGGAGAGACACATGGGGTGAGTGAACATCCCAGAGGGGTGGGTGGATGGGCAGGGAGACAAGGCTAGTGATGACACCTTGACACACACTGAGGCAAGCAGAGGTGAGGGTTATGGCTTTGGTGGTTAGGGACAAAAGCTATTGGCTTCTGGCATTTTAACTCTTTCTTGCAATTTCGGGGCTAAAAGCTACTGGCTGCTAGCAATTTAACTGTTTCTTTGGAGCCAGAAGCTGATACCTTCTGGCAATTTAACTCCTGCTGATTGCATCAGGGGATGAAGGGGAAACAAGCTTGGTTACTTGGCCTCTTTTCTCTTAGCTCTAAGTTTCCTTGCTGGCCAAGCTAGTTTTTCTCTCTCTCTCTCTCTCTCTCTCTCTCTCTCTCTCTCTCTCTCTCTCTCTCTCTCTCTTTTGTGTGTGTGTGTGTACCTCCCCCTCCTCCTCCCCCTCTTTCTCTGTCTCTCTTTCTCTCTGTCAGGCCCAGCCACCTACTTCATCGTTTTCACAAGTGCACATGCATAGATACATACACATATGCCTATATATGTATGTATGTCCATACATATAGACAGGCAGATGGATGTACATTTAGTGGATGGAGCAGAGGGCCAATGCATGCTCTATAAGCCACAAACCTCAAACTTCTCATTCTCACAGATTGGGCTTTGGCCCAAGTGAACTCTGATTACAGATACTGGAAGTACTAGCTGCTGGAAGCTCATTACTGAGTCACTTTCCTATGGGGGAAAAAAGTCTTTCTTGCCCCAGGCTCACTTTGTTCCCATTCAGCCCTCACTGGACTGGTGCCATATGAACTTAAAGAGCCCACTTCATTTAAATTTTAAAAAATACTAAACAGTTGCCCATCACATACCCAATGTTAACCTTTGCCCTGACGGCAATGCTTCAGCTCATCCTTTCCCTTCTCTAGTCAACAACTGTTTCACTCACACATTGTAGGAAGCTACAAAATTCATCAAATAAACAGTTTTCACATAGTTCCCAACTTCCTAACCTCCAGCTTTACAGTGACACAAAACTGTTACGCATTCACTCTAAGCCATATAATTTTGAATTTTGATGTTTTCCAAGCTAGTGATGTATGATAGTGTTCTCTTCCAATGCTGCACAGTGTCATTGAGTCTCTGCTTTCCATGTAGTCATAAAGGTAAAAAATATAGTATCTATGGTACACAATGCTGCTAAGCTTGGGTATTCAACATGTTGTGTGCATAAAGTATATTTGTGACTTACAACATCTTAATTTTATGATGGGTTTCTTGGGTGTCATACCATCTGAAGAACATCTATTTAATCTACCAACTCAAGCCGAGCGGTGGTGGTGCACGCCTTTAATTCCAGCACTTGGGAAGCAGAGACAGGCGGATTTCTGAGTTCGAGGCCAGCCTGGTCTACAGAGTGAGTTCCAGGGCAGCCAGGGCTACACAGAGAAACCCTGTCTCGAAAAAACCAAAAAAAAAAAAAAAAAAAATCTACCAACTCCATGCACTATGCTAAGTATGACACAACAGTCCTTGTGAACTGTGGGTTTATTATTTATTAAGTCTGTTGTAACAGAAGTATTGATAATGATCATGTGTAGCGTGAGATATTAGAAAAATGGTGAGTTCAGCTAGCTCCTGGCCTGGCCCCCATGTTCATGCTCTAAGCCCATTTGTCTTGGGAGTTCTGGACCTGCTGGAGAGCTTGTCGAGTGGAGAGGTTCCACTGAGCTGCTCTCTCTAACTTGCCCCCATAATGAACAGTCACTGTGCTTCCAGCTCTGGTTCTCTTGTTCCTGGAGCTGCTAGTTCCTTCGCAGCCATAACCACCTGGTTGTCGGTGGACTCACCTTCCAGTAACCCAGTGAATCAAAACTCTAAAGCTTAAGATTAGCCAATGGATTTATATATCAGCAAATACTCGATACACAAGATGCCCACACAATTAGAATTGTTATACCAATTATCTAACCTTTTGATATGAATAACTACTCGAGACTGTTAGAGACATGTACATTTGCCGCCATCTCCTCTCCTTCTCTCCTCTTTCCTCCTCTCCTCCTCTCCTCCTCCTCCTCCTTCTCTTCCTCTTCCTCTTCCTCCTTCCTCCCCCCCTCTCTCTTTCATTCCTCTTTCCTCCCAACTCTTAGCTCTGCCTCCCTAGTCCCTGTCCAATGACAGGGCTCTTGCTTCAAATACATTGGGCAGGAAATTTCTGCCACAATCATAAATGTTATAGATTAAAGTCAAAGTATTTAATAATATATGATGGGTAGACCTTCCTAGTATACGGGACTAAGGAAATACTACATTAAAAGTGAATGTGTGTGGGCCATGAAGAGAATCTGGTACTTTTCTTTCTATTCTTTATTTTGGAGATTATAACATTATTACAACATTTCTCCCTTTCCTTTCCTCCCTCCAAATTCTTTTATATAACCACCAACCTCACTGCCCCACCTCCACCTAACACAGTCCATCCCCCTGTGACTCCCTGTCCTTCTTCTCTGAGAGAGTAGAGGTCCTCCCGGGTTTCCTCTCACCTTGACACATCAAGTCTCTGCAGGGCTAGAAGCATCCTCTCCCACTGAAGACAGACAAGGCAACCCAGTAAGGTGGTCGTGTTCCACAGACATGGAACAGCTTTAGGGATAACAAATGTCCAGTTGTGGGAGAACCCATACGAAGACCAAGTATATATTACTACATATGTGTGGGGGACCTAGGTCCAACCTGTGTATGTGCTTTGGTTGGTGGTTCAGTCTCTGAGAGCCCCTGAGAGTTCAGGTTAGTTGACTCTGTTGTTCTTCCTGTGATGTTCCTATTCCATTTCAAGACCATCAGTCCTTCCTCCATCTCTTCCATAAGAGTCCCTGAGCTCCATCCAGTGTTTGGCTGTGGGTCTCTGCATGTGTTTCAGTCAGCTGCTGGGTGGACCCTCTCAGAAGACAGTTCCTGTCTTCTAGGTTTCTGTCTGCAAGCATATCAAGAGAATCATTAATAGTGTCAGAGATTGATGTTTGCCCATGGGATGGGTCTCAAGTTGGGCTAGTTTTGCTTGGCCATTCACTCAGTCTGTTCTGTGTCATTGCATTTCTTATAGACAGAATAAGTTTTGAGTCAAAAGTTTTATGAGTGGATTGGTGTTCTTATCACCCCACTGAAGCCTGGCTATAAGAGGTAGCCTCTTCAGGTTCCATATCTCCATTGATGTGAGTATCAGCTAAAGTCACCCCCATTGATTCCTGGGAGCCTCCTTCATCCCAGGTTTCTGGAATGTCTTTGAGATGTCTGCCACCACCACACCTTAACTAGATGCAGATCTCCATTCATTCTCCTGACCCTCTGGCCTTTCCTCTTGTCTCTCCACACAGGTGACCCTTACACCTCCCCATTCTCCTCCCCATCCCCTCTCCTACCCAGTTCTCTCCCTCTAACTGCCTCCTATGACTATTTTATACACCCTTCTAACTGAAATTCAAGCATTCTTCCTTGGGACTTCTTTCTTCAGCTTCTTTGGTTCTGTGGAATGTAGCAAGAGTATCCTGTACTTTATGGCTAATATCCACTTATTTTTTTATCTTTTATTGGAAATTTTATGTATTTACATTTCAAATGTTATCCCCTTTCCTGGTTTCCCCTCTGAAACCCCTCTCTCCCATGCCCCCTCCCCTTGCTTCTATGAGGATACTCTCCTTCTCACCCAACCACTCCCACCTCACCACTCTGGCATTCTCCTCCACTGGGGAATCTAGCCTTCTCAGGACCAAGGGCTTCTCCTCATATTGATACCAGACAATGCCATCCTCTGCTACATATGTGGATGGAGCTATGGGTCCCTCCATGTGTACTGGTCGTTTAGTCCCTGGGAGCTCTGGGGGGGTCTGGTTGGTTGATATTGTTGTTCTTCCTATGGGTTACAAACCACTTCAGCTCCTTCAATCCTTTCTCTAACTCCTCCATTGAGGACCCCATGCTCAGTCCAATGGTTGACTTCAGGCATCCACATCAGTATTTGTCAGGCTCTAGCAGAGCCTCTCAGGAGACAACTATATCAGGCTCCTACCACCATGCACTTCTTGGCATCCGCAACAGTGTCTGGGTTTGGTGTCTATATATGAGATGAATCCCCAAATAGGGCAATACCTTTCAGTGCCTTTCCTTCAGTCTCTGCTCCACACTTTGTCCCCTTTTTTTCTTTTAGACAGGAGCCCTCCTGGGTTAAGAATTTGGAGATGAGTGGGTGGCCCCATTCCCCCAACTAGGCCCTTGCTTAACCTCTGGATATGATCTCCAGAGGTTCTCCCTCCCCTATGTTGGGTATTTCATCTAATATCATTCCTGTTGGGTCCTGGGAGCCTCTTGCTTTCTTGACATCTGGGACATGCTGGTGCCTACCCCCATTTCCCCATCTCCCATTGCTATATACCTCTGTTCAAATTCCTGACCCTGTATATATCATCCCCATCTCCACTCATCCCTGATCCTGCTCCCCCTTTCTCCCTGCCCATCCTTTATTCCTCCCAAGTCCCTCCCACCATCTACCTCACATGAGTGTTTTGCTCTTCCTTCTAAGAAGGACTGAAGCATCCACATTTAGGTCTTCCTTCTTCTTGAGCTTCATATGGTCTGTGAATTGTATCTTGGGTATTCCAAGCTTTTGGGCTAACATCCGCTTATCAGTAAGTGCATACCATGTGAGGTATGCAACTAGGTTACCTCACTCAGAATGATATTTTCCAGTTTGCCTAAGAATTTCATGAAATCATTGTTTTAAATAGCTGAGTAGTACTCCATTGTGTAAATGCACCACATTCTCTGTATCCATTAATCTGTTGAAGGACATATGAGTTCTTTCCAACCTCTGGCTATTTAAAATAAGGCTGCTATGAACATAGTAGACTATGTGTCCTTGTCATATGTTAGAGCATCTTCTGGGTATATGCCCAGGAGTGGAATAGCTGGGTCCTCAGATAGTACTATACCCAATTTTCTGAGGAATCGCCAGATTGATTTCCAGAGTGGTTGCACCATCTTGTAATCCCACCAACAATGGAGGAGTGTTCCTCTTTCTTCACATCCTAGCCAGCATCTGCTGTCACCTGAGTGTTTGATCTTAGCAGTTCTGATTGGTGTGAGGTGGAATCTCAGGGTTGCTTTGATTTGCATTTCCCTGATGACTAGGGATATTAAACATTTCTTTAGGTGCTTCTCTGCCATTCAGGTTTCTTCAGTTGAGAATGCTTTATTTAGCTCTGTACTCCATTTTTAATAGGTTATTTGGTTGTTTGGAGTCTAATTTCTTGAGTTCTTTGTATATATTGGTTATAAGCCCTCTATTGGATGTAGGGTTGTTAAAGATCTTTTTCCAATCTGTTGGTTGCCGTTTTGTCCTATTGACAGTGTCCTTTGCCTTACAGAAGATTTGCAATTTTATGAGGTCCCATTTGTCAATTCTTGATCTTAGAGCATAAGCCATTGGTGTTCTGTTCAGGAACTTTCCCCCTGTGCCTAGGTATTCGAGGGTCTTCCCTATCTTCTCTTCTATTATTTTCTGTGTATCTGGTTTTATGTGGAGGTCCTTTATCCATTTGGACTTGAGCTTTGTACAAGGAGATAAGAATGGATCGATTGGCATTCTTCTACATGCTGACCTCCAGTTCAACCAGCACCATTTGTTGAAAATGCTGTTTTTTTTCCCACTGGATGGTTTTAGCTCCTTTGTCAAAGATCAAGTGACCATAGGTATGTGGATTCATTTCTGATTCTTCAATTCTTGTCCATTGAATGGTCACTGTAAGAATACCATGCAATTTTAATCACTATTGCTCTGTAATACAGCTTGAGGTCAGAGATGGTGATTCCTCCAGAAATTCTTTTATTGTTGAGAATAGTTCTTGGTATCCTGGGTTTTATGTTATTCCAAAGGAATTTGCAAATTGCTCTTTCTGTCTCTATGAAGAATTCAGTAGGACTTTTAAGGGGGATTGAATTTAATCTGTAGATTGTTTTCTGCAATATGGCGATTTTTACTATATTAATCCTGCCAATTTCATGGGAGATCTTTCCATTTTCTGAGGTCCTCTTTGATTTCTTCCTTCAGCAACTTGAAATTCTTGTCATACATATTTTTCACTTGCTTAGTTAATTTCACACAAAGTTATTTTATATTATTTGTGACTATTGTGAAGGGTGTCATTTCCCTAATTTCATCCATTGACTATATCCTTTGAGTAGAGGAAGGCTACTGACTTATTTGAGTTGATTTTATATCTAGCCACATTGCTGAAATTATTTATCAGGTTTAGGAGTTCTCTGGTGGAATTCTTGGGGTCACTTAAGTATGCTGTCAAATAATCTCCAAATAGTGATATTTTGACTTCTTCCTTTACAATTTGTATCCATTTAACTTCCTTTTGTTGTCTAATTGCCATGTCTAAGACTTAGAGTATTATATTGAATAAGTAGAGAGAGTGGGCAGCATTCTATATTTCCTGATTTTAGTGGGATTGCTTCAAGTTTCTCTCATGATGATGAGAGAGGACTTTAAGAAGGACATAAATAACTCCCTTAAAGAAATACAGGTAAACACAGGTAAACAGGTAGAAGCCCTTAAAGAGGAAACACAAAAATCCATTAAAGAACTGCAACAAAACACAACCAAACAGGTGAAGGAATTAAACAAAACCATCCAGGATCTAAAAATGGAAATAAAAACAATAAAGAAATCTCAAAGGGAAAAAACACTGAAGAGAGAAGACCTAGGAAAGAAATCAGGAGTTGTAGACACAAGCATCACCAACAGAATACAAGAGATAGAAGAGAGACTCTTCATATGCAGAAGATACCATGGAAAACATTGACACAACTGTCAAAGAAAATGCAAAATGCAAAAAGCTCCTAACCCAAAACACCCAGGAAATCCAGGACACAAGGAAAAGACCAAACCTAAGGATAATAGGTATAGATGAGAGTGAAGATTCCCAATTTAAAGGGCAAGTAAACATCTCCAACAAAATTTTAGAGGAAAACTTCACTACCCTAAATAAAGAGATGTCCATGAACATGTAAGAAGCCTACAGAAAAAAAAAAGAAGCCTACAGAACCCCAAATAGACTAGACCAGAAAACAAATTCCTCCTGTCACATAATAATCAAAACATCAAATGCACAAAACAAAGAAAAATTACTAAAAGCAGTAAGGGAAAAAGGTCAAGTAACATATAAAGGCAGACCTATAAGAATTAACACCAGACTTCTCACCAGAGACTACAAAAGTGAGAAGACTTTAGATATCATACAGACCCTAAGAAAACACAAATGCCAACCCTTGACTACTATACCCAGCAAAACTCATAATTACCATAGATGGAGAAACCAAGATATTCCATGACAAACCCAAATTTACACAATATCTTCCCACAAATCCAGCACTCTAAATGATAATTGATGGAAAACTCCAACACAAGGAGGGAAACTACAACCTAGAAAAAGCAAGGAAGTAATCTTCCAACAACCCCAAAAGAAGATAGCTGCACAAACATAATTCCACCTCTAATATCAAAAATAACAGGAAGCAACAATCATTTTTCCTTAGTAACTCTCAACATCAATGGACTCAATTCCCCAATAAAAAGACATAGACTAACAGACTGGATACATAAACAGGACCCAGAATTTTGCTGCATACAAAAAATGCACCTCAGTGAAAAAGACCAACACTACTTCAGAGTAAAAGGATGGAAAACAATTTTCCAAGCAAACGGTCCCAAGAAACAAGCTGGAGTAGCCATTCTAATATCAAATAAAATTGACTTTCAACAAAAATAATCAAAAAAAGATAAGGAAGAACACTTCATACTTATCAAAGGAAAAAATCTACCAAGATGAACTCTCAATTCTGAACATCTGTGCTCCTAATGCAAGGGCACCCACATTCATAAAAGAAACTTTACTAAAGCTCAAAGCACACATTGCACCACACACAATAATAGTGGGGGATTTCAACACCACATTCTCAGAAATGGACAGGTTCTGGAAACAGAAAGTAAACAGAACCACAATGAAATTAACAAAAGTTATGACACAAATGAATTTAACAGATATTTATAGAATATTTCATCATAAAACAAAAGAATATACCTTTTTCTCAGCATCTCATGGGACCTTCTCCAAAATAGATCATATAATTGGTCACAAAACAGACCTCAACAGATAAAAAAGACTGAAATAATGCCTTGCATCCTATCAGATCACCACGGACTAAGGCTGGTCTTTAATAATGACAAAAAACAATGGAAAGCCCACATACACATGGAAACTGAACAATGCTCTATTCAATGATTACTTGGTCAAGGAAGAAATAAAGAAAGAAATTAAAGACTTCTTAGAATTTAATCAAAATGAGGACACATCATACAAAAACTTGTGGGACTCCATGAAAGCAGTGCTAAGAGGAAAACTCATAGTTCTAAGTGCCTACAAAAACAAACTAGAGAGAGCATACACTAACAACTTGACAGCACACCTGAACACTCTAGAACAAAAAGAGGCAAATACACCCAAGAGGAGTAGACAGCAGGAAATAATCAAACTCAGGGATGAAATCAACCGAGTAGAAACAGAAAGAACTATACAAAATATCAACAAAACCAGGAACTGGTTCTTTGAGAAAAATCAACAAGATTGTTAAGCCCTTAGCCAGACTAACCAGAGGACACAGAGACAGTATCCAAATAAATAAAATCAAAACTGAAAAGGGAAACATAACAACAGAAACTGAAGAAATTCAAAAAATCATTGATCCTACATAAAGTCTATATCAACAACCTAGAATCTGGTGAAAGGACAATTTCTAGACAGATACCAGACAAGTTAAATGAGAGCAAATAAATCATTTAAGTCCATAACTCCTAAAGAAATGCAGCATCATTAAAATCTCCCACCAAAAAAGCCAGGACAAATGGTTTAGTGCAGAATTCTATCAACCTCAAAAAGACCTAATACCATTCTCTTCAAACTGTTACACAAAATAGAACGAAGAAACTACCAATTCATTCTATGAAGCCACATCACTCTCATCCTAACTCACAAAGACCAACAAAGAAAGAGAATTCAGACCAACTCTCTTATGAATATTGATGCAAAATATCACAAAATTCTGAAAACCAAATCCAAGAACTCAAAAAATCATCATCATGACAAGTAGGCTTTATCCCAGAAATGCAGAGATGGTTCAATATTCAGAAATCCATCAAAGTAATCCACCATATAAACTAACTCAAAGAAAAAATACCTCATGATCATCTCACTAGATGCTGAGAAAGCATTTGACAAAATTCAACACCCGTTCATGGTAAAAGTCTTGGAAAGATGAGGAATACAAGGTCCATACCTAAACATAGTAAAAGCAATATACAGCAAGCCAGTAGCCAACATCAAACTAAATGGAGAGAAACTTGAAGCAATCCCACTAAAATCAGGCACTAGACAAGGCAGCTCACTCTCTCCCTACCTATCCAATATTGTACTAGAAGCCCTAGCTAGAGGAATTAGACAACAAAAGGAAGTCAAAGGGATACAAATAGGAAAGAAAGGAGTCAAAATTTCACTATTTGCAGATGATATGATAGTATACTTAAGTGACCCCAAAACTTCCACCAGAGAACTCCTAAACCTGATAAACAACTTCAGCAAAGTGGCTGGATATACAATCAACCCAAACAAATCAGTAGCCTTCCTCTACTCGAACAATAAACAGGCTGAGAAAGAAATTAGGGAAATGACACCCTTCACAATAATCACAAACAATATAAAATACCTTGGTGTGAATCTAACCAAGCAAGTGAAAGATCTGTCTGACAAGAACTTCAAGTCTCTGAAGAAAGAATTGAAGAATCTCAGAAGATGGAAAGATCCCATGCTCATGGATTGGCAGGATTAATACAGTGAAAATGGCTATCTTGTTAAAAGTAATCTACAGATTCAATGCAATCCTCATCAAAATTCCAACCCAATTCTTCATAGAGATAGAAAGAGCAATTTGCAAATTCATCTGGAATAACAAAAAAAAGGATAGCAAGAACTATTCTCAACAATAAAAGAATTTCTGGAGGAATCACCATCTCTGACCTCAAGCTGTATTACAGAGCAATAGTGATTAAAAATTGCATGGTATTCTTACAGTGACAGACCAGTAGATCAATGGACAAGAATTGAAGATCAAAATGAATCCACACACCTATGGTCACTTGATCTTTGACAAAGGAGCTAAAACCATCCATGGGAAAAAAAAACAGCATTTTCAACAAATGGTGCTGGTTGAACTGGAGGTCAGCATGTAGAAGAATGCAATCAAATCCATTCTTATCTCCTTGTACAAAGCTCAAGTCCAAATGGATAAAGGACCTCCACATAAAACCAGATACACAGAAACTAATAGAAGAGAAGATAGGGAAGACCCTCGAAATACCTAGGCACAGGGGGAAAGTTCCTGAACAGAACACCAATGGCTTATGCTCTAAGATCAAGAATTGACAAATGGGACCTCATAAAATTGCAAATCTTCTGTAAGGCAAAGGACACTGTCAATAGGACAAAACGGCAACCAACAGATTGGAAAAGATCTTTAACAACCCTACATCCAATAGAGGGCTTATAACCAATATATACAAAGAACTCAAGAAATTAGACTCCAAACAACCAAATAACCCTATTAAAAATGGAGTACAGAGCCAAATAAAACATTCTCAACTGAAGAAACCTGAATGGCAGAGAAGCACCTAAAGAAATGTTTAATATCCCTAGTCATCAGGGAAATGCAAGTCAAAACAACCCTAAGATTCCACCTCACACCAGTCAGAATGGCCAAGATCAAAAACTCAGGTGATAGCAAATTCTGGCAAGGATGTGGAGAAAGAGGAACACTCCTCCATTGTTGGTGGGATTCCAAGCTGGTACAACCACTCTGGAAATCAATCTAGTGGTTCCTCAGAAAAGTAGACATAGCATTACCTGAGGACCCAGCTATACCACTCCTGGGCATATACCCAGAAGATGCTTCAACATATAATGACACATGCTCCACTATGTTCATAGCAGCCTTATTTATAATATCCAGAAGCTGGAAAGAACCCAGATGTCCTTCAACAGAGGAATGGATACAGAAAATGTGGTACATTTACACAATGGAGTATTACTCAGCTGTTAAAATCAATGAATTCATGAAATTCTTAGGCAAATGAATGGAACTAGAAAACATCATCCTGAGTGAGATAACCCATCACAAAAGAACACACCTGGTATGCACTCACTGATAAGTGGATATTAGCCCAAAAGCTCTCAATATCCAAGATACATCTCACAGACCACATGAAGCTCATGAACAAGGAAGACCAAAGTGTGCGTGCTTTGGCCCTTCTTAGAAGGGGTAACAAAGTACTCATGGGACCAAATATGGAGACAAAGCGTGGGACAGAAACTGAAGGAGGGGCCGTCCAGAGACTGCTACACCTAGGTATCCATCCCTTCTGCAGTCACCAAAGGTAGAAGCTGATGTGGGTGCCAGGAAGTGCAGCTGACAGGAGCCTGATACAGCTGTCTCCTTAGAGGTCTGCCAGAGCTTGAAATATACAGAGAGGGATGTTCACAGCTAACCATTGAACTGATCATGGGGTTCCCAATGGAGGAGTGAGAGAAGACTGTAGAAGCTGAAAGGGTTTGAGGCCCCATGGGGAAAGCAACAATATCAACCAACTAGAGCTCCCAGGGTCTTAACCACCAGCCTGGAGCACATAGGGAAGGACCCATGGCCCCAGCTGTATATGTAGGGAGATGACATTGTCAGGCATAGGATAGGAAGTCCTTGGTCCACTAAGCTGGATGCCCCAGTGTGGGGAAATCGTGGGTGGGGAGGTGAGAGTGGGAGGGTTGGTGGGACATATCTTCATAGAAGCAGAGGGAGGGAAGATGAGATAGGGGTTCCTTGGTCAGGGGAAATGGGGAAACGGGATTACATTTGAAATGTAAATAAAATATCCAATAAAAATTTTAAAAAAACAGAAAAAGAGAAATATTAAGGAAAAGTGATTGTTGCTTCCTGTAATTTTTGTTGTTAGAGGTGGAATTATATTTGTATGGTATCTTCTTTTGGGTTTGTTGAAAGAAATTATTTCTTGCTTTTTCTAGAGTGCAGTTTCCCTCCTTGTATTTAGTTTTCCATCTATTATCCTTTGTAGCGCTCAAATTTTGAAAAGATATTGTATAAATTTGGTTTTGTCATAGAATATCTTGGTTTCTCCATCTATGATAATTGAAAATTTTGTTGGGTATAGTAGCCTTGGCTATCATTTGTGTTCTCTTAGGACCTTAGGACATCTGTTCCAGGATCTTCTAGCTATCATAGTCTATGTTGAGAAGTCTGGGGTAATTCTGAAAAGTCTGACTTTACATGTTATTTGCCTTTTCCCTCACCGCTTTTAATATTCTTTCCTTGTTTTGTGCATTTGGTATTTTGATTATTATGTGAGAGAGGAATTTCGTTTCTGTTACAATCTATTTGGAGTTCTGTAGGCTTCTTGTATGTTCTTGGCATCTCTTTATTTAGGTTAGGGCAAGTTTTCCTCTATAATTTTGTTAAAGATGTTTACTTGCCCTTTAAATTGGGAATCTTCACTCTCATCTATACCTATTATCATTAGGTTTGGTCTTCTCATTGTGTCCTGAATTTCCTGGGTATTTTGGGTTAGGAGCTTTTTGCATTTTGCATTTTCTTTGACAGTTGTGTCAATGTTTTCCATGGTATCTTCTGCATATGAAGAGTCTCTCTTCTATCTCTTGTATTCTGTTGGTGATGCTTGTATCTAGACTCCTGATCTCTTTCCTAGGTTTTTATCTCCAGTGTTGTCTTCCTTTTGAGATTTCTTTATTGTTTTTATTTCCATTTTTAGATCCTGGAAGGTTTTGTTCAATTCCTTCACCTATTTGATTGTGTTTTCCTATAATTCTTTAAGGGATTTTCTTGTGTTTCCTATTTAAAGGACTATTACTTGTTTACCTGTGTTTTCCTGTATTTCTTTAAGGAAGTTATTTATGTCCTTCTTAAAGTCCTCTATCATCATCATGAGATGTGATTTTAAATCAGAATCTTGCTTTTCCAATATATTGGGGTATCCAGGACTTGCTGTGGTGGGAGAACTGGGTTCTGATGTTGCCTTTGTTTCTGTTGCTTAGGTTATTGTGCTTGCCTCTCACCATCTGGCTATATCTGAATTTGGGTATGGAGGGCTATGGGAAATCCTTAGATCTGGGGCTCAAATGGAGGCTAGAAGGATTCTGTCCCCATCTGCTCTGCTATTCCTATGCCCTGTGAGCTCCTGACAGGTCCCTCTTTGACAGTTATTGGTGCAAAAGTGATGACTCATCTGTTGGCTTAGGAGTGACTGTGCTTCTGGGAGAACAGTTCTCTCCTTGCAGGATTTGAGTACAGAGGGCTGTGGGACAACCTTAGCTCTGGGGCACAGATAGAGATCAGAAACTAATATTCACTTATAAGTGAGTACATACCATGCATTCCTTTTGGGTCTGGGTTACCTCACCAGGATGATGGTCTCAAGTTCCATCCATTTGCCTGTAAAATTCATAATGTCTTTGTTTTTTGTAGCTGAAGAGTGTACATGTACCACATTTTCTTTTATCCATTCTTCAGTTGAGGGACATCTAGGTTATTTCCACTGTCTGGCTATTACAAATAAAGCTACTATGAACACAGTTGAGCTCTGTGGTATAATGTGTCATCTTTTGGGTATATGCCCAGGGTGCTATAGCTTGATCTTGAGGTAGAACTATTCTCAATTTTCTGAGAAACCACCAAATTAAATTACAAAGTTGTGGTACAAGTTTGCACTCCCACTAGCAATGAAGAAGTGTTCCCCTTGTTCCACATCCTTGTCAACATGTGCTATCACTTGAGGTTTTTTTTTTAAATTGGAAATTTTTTTACATTTAGATGTTCTCTCCTTACCCCATTCCCCCCTCCCTCCCAGGAACTCACTATCCCTTCCCCCCTCCTCCTGCCTCCCTGTTGGTGTACCCCTACCCACCCTCCCCCGTACCTCACCTCCCCACCCTCGAATATCCCCCACACACACGACATCCAGCCTTCATGGGACCAAGGATCTCTTCTCCCACTTATATATAGCTCCCTTGCATATATACTGGAGCCTGGTCCCTCCCTAAGTGCTCCCAGGCTGGTGGTTTTATCTTAGTCATTCTGATTGATGTAAGGTGAAATCTCAAGGTCATTTTGATTTGCATTTCCCTGATAGCTAAAGATGTTGAACATGTCTTTAAGTGCTTCTTGGACATTTGAAATTCCACTGTTGAGAATTCTCTGTTTAGCTCTGTACCCCATTTTTTACTGGGTTATTTGGTTTGTTGGTGTCTAACTTCTTGAGTTCTTTATATATTTCAGATATTAGTCCTCTATCAAATGCAGTGTTGGTGAAAACCCTTTCCCAATCTATATGATGTAGTTTTGTCCTGTTGCTAAAGTCCTTTGGCTTTCTAAGCTTTGCAGTTTATGAGATTCCCTACATCAATTATTGATCTTAGAGCCTCAGCCATTGGTGTTCTGTTCAGAAAGTTGTCTCCTGTACCAATGAGTTCAAGGCTATTCCCTACTTTTTTGTCCTATTAGATTTAGCGTATCTGGTTTTATGTTGAGGTCTTTGATCCACTTGGACTTGAGTTTTGTGCAGGGTGATAGATATGGACCTATTTGCATTCTTCTACATACAGACTTCCAGTTAGAACCATTTATTGAAGATGCTTTCTTTTTTCTATTATATGATTTTGCCTTCTTTGTCAAAGCTCAAGTGTCCATAGGTGTGTGGGTTTATTTCAGAGTCTTCAACTAGATTCCATTAATCAACCTATCTGTTCCTATACCAATACCATGCAATTTTTATTATTATTGCACTACAGTCTGCTTTAGATCAGAGATGGTGATACCTCCAAGACGTTCTTTTATTATATATGATTGTTTTAGCTATCCTGGGTTTTTGTTTTTCCATATAAAGTTGAGAATTGCTCTGTCAAGGTCTATAAAGAATTGTGCTGGAATTTTGATTTACATTGGATCTGTACATTGCTTTTTATTAAGATAGTCATTTTCATTATGTTAATCCTACCTATCCATGAGCATGGGAGATCTTTACATCTTCTAATATCTTCTTCTTCAATTTCTTTTTTCAGGGACTTGAAGTTCTGATAAGAATTATTGAGGTTTGGTCTATTGCTATGTATTGTAATGCTAAATTCTATACAATTCTATATAAAATTGGCAATAGCCAATTACTTGGAGTGGGGTCACCCCTATTTTACTCTTATAACTGCAGGCCTGGCTACCTCCCCAGTGGTGTACCCCATACACTTGTTTCTCTGAGCCATGTGCTCATGGTTCCTTTCCTCACATAGATGCTTGAGGGAAGACTTCTCTCCTCCCTCTTCTTCCTCCTTCACTCCCTGGTCTCTCCTTCTCCAACCAGATCACTCTAAGCCCATCTATCTCTAATCCCGTCATTAACTGCCTGTTGCCTATTTTTATTTAACCAATAGTTTTAAGTCAATGAACACAGTTTGCACAACAAAAGCTTGTAAACATAAAAGCACTAGTAGGCCTAGACCTTTGGGTATAGAGTTTAGCATTACAATACTTGGCAATAGATCAAACCTCAGCAATTCAGTGTAATCTCAGTGTAAAAGCTTAGCACCCAGTATCTGCCTTTACTAACAATATTTTTCATTAATCCAGCATATTCAGGGGATTGTGCAAAGGAGTTAATCCGAAGCCCTCAGAAACCTCTAATTCCCTTGGAGATAACCTTTCACCCACCTACAGAATCCACCTGCATAATCTTGAAATTTTTCCAAATGTCCCCCAGATCTTCATCTCAGTAACATGCTGAAATTCTGAGAAATACTCAAAAAAATATAAAAGAAAATGATCTCAGGAAGGGGAAAAGGAAATGGAAAAGACTAGAAGCCAAATGCAATGGAAAGACACTAGTATTTGTAGTGTGATAAGGATAACAGTTTATTTTATTTCAATAAAATACACCGAACACTCACTGATGTTATAAAAATTTATTTATTCACTCACTTATTCCAAAACACATGTTATACTTATATGGTGATGGAAAATGTGCTATTGCTAAAACAGTTCATTAAAGAAAGATCTATTTGTTTATTAAGTGAACATTTATTACTTCCTAATCAAACACCAGGAACCATGACAAGAATGTGATCATTGTCTGCTGTGGATGCAGAAATAACTCATCTATTCAAAAAATACATATACATTAGTAAACTATAATAAAGGATGGAAGAAATAAACCAAGATTTCTGACAGTGGAAAACAAATGACTTGATGTGGCTGGAAATTTCTCCAAATAGATAAAGGTGGGGGAAAACAAAACAAATAAACAAACAAACAATGGTAAGATTAACAACAGGCATATCTGCTAACTCTGACTGAGGGAGCACAAACATTTGAGGAACCTCCAAAAAAGGCACTTCCAAATACAGAATACATAACACAAGGGAAATAATATGTATTGTATTTCAAAGACATGCAATGTTATTAAACATACAGCAAATACATTCAAGTGAGTGGGAATGGGAGGAGTTTATGGGGAAATAAGTGAGAGGAATAGAAATGAAGAGAGAAAATAAGTAAATAGGATGAGAATCAAGAAAATTACTGTGGACAATAAAGTTTTATGCTTTAGTCTCTACTCTTTGGACTCAAAAATGAGAAAATAAAGAATATTTATTATTATTCTCAAGAGTTAAAAATACATAGTATTAGAGGAAGAATTGTCTATCCCAAAATTAAACTGAAAGAGTATATAAAATAAAATAAAAAAACAGGCTTCATCTGCAATTCTGGAATCAAGTGGGACATGAAGAATCTAAAACACTGGTTCTCAATCTTCCTAAAGCTGTCACACACACACACACACACACACACACACACACACACACACACACTGTGAAAGGGACATCTGACCCTCAGGAGGTTGCGATCCACAGATTGAGAACTACTGGTCTAAATAAAGTGTTTTCTTATTAACTCAAACTCAAAATATTGCTATAATTTGATACTTCTCTGAAGCCTGAATTTCTCCAGCAGAAAGGATCTCTTTGCTCCCATATGTAAGCTGAGTATACATGCTACATGGTAGGAGCTGCCTCATTTTCTCAAATGTCCAGAATAAGCATCTAGTTTACAGCTCTCCCTCAATGCCAGGTGGGTAAAAATTCTTTTGTGTGTGTGTGACGTCGTCTTGCTATGTATCCCTGTTAAATTTCACCTTTTGTGTAGCCTAGGCTGACCTCAAATGCATGACTCTTCTGCCTCAGCTTCCCTCCTGTATCTCCATGTCCAGCTAATATTCTATTTCTTAACTATCTGATGTATCTGTAATCATCAACAGAAAATATCAACTCTTTGAAGAAAAAGATCCAAAAGATACTTGTTAAGTGAATAACTGAGATTCCACACCTTTCTTAGTCTTGTGTTTCAATATGCAAACATCAGAGACCCCAGAAGAGATTTCCCATCTTACAATATCCCAGGATGTTTTCTGTCCTCACCAAGCAAATGACCTGGTCAGTAGAGTTTCTAATCTATGGGAAAAGGCCATCATGACCCCTGAGGTCCAGTTGACAAAAATGACAGTCAAGTAGGTTCAATCTTCTTGGAGCCTATAATTGTGAACAGACACTCTCTGATCTGCTTGGTCTTAACCCCATATACAATGGGGTCCAAAGCAGGGGGGAAAAGCAAGTAGAGATTGGCAAGGATGACCTTGGCAGCGGAGGCTGTGGATGGCCCAAAACGCTGCATGACCACAGAAAGAAAGCCGGGTCCATAGAAGAAGAGAATGACACAGACATGGGCTGTGCAGGTACTTCCTGCTTTGCCACGTGCTTCTGGTGAAGGAAAACGCATCACTGTCTTCACAATCTGTCCATAAGAGTAGGCAATAAAGGCCACATCCCCCACACCAAGAAAGATAGCCACAGCAAAAGCATAGAGACTGTCCACAGTTGTGGCCCCACAGGCCAGCTTCACCACTGACATGTGCTCACAGTAAGTGTAAGCAATTGTGTGTGAACCACAGTAAGACAGTCGACAGGCCAGGCTTGGAAAGAAGATGGTTAAACCCACACCTCGAAGTGCCACCAGGCTTCCAATCTTGGCGACAACTTCAGGGGTAAGATGGTTGCATAATGCAATGGGTTGCAGATAGCCACAAAGCGGTCCAACGCCATGGCCACCAGCACCCCTGACTCCATGGCAGAGAATGCATGGATAAGAAACATTTGGGACAGACAGGCATAGGAGCTGATGGCTGTGGCACCAAACCAGAAAATAGCCAGCATCTTGGGCAGAGTGGAGAGTGAAAGGACCAGGTCAACAAAAGAGAGCATTGCAAGAAATAAAAACATGGGCTGGTGGAGCCTGTGTTCTATCCAGATGAGAGAAAGCAGGATTGCATTCCCAGTTAGTGACAGAACAAACATGAAGCAGAAAGGAAGGGATATCCAAACATGGGCAGCAGTTAGTCCTGGGATGCCAGTCAAGAAGAAAGTATGTGGAAGGAGATGCGAATTATTGAAAATATCATAATTGCTATACCACACAAAGAGCAAAGAGCCGCTGTAAAAAAGGAGAAGATACAAGACCCAGTGAATGCGAGTATTAGAAAGTCAGTATATACACCTGATATCAACACCATCACCACATCACTTTTACCTCACAG
The DNA here is from genome assembly GCA_021653895.1 of Mastomys natalensis. Lineage (NCBI taxonomy): Eukaryota > Metazoa > Chordata > Mammalia > Rodentia > Muridae > Mastomys > Mastomys natalensis. Next base: position 659,992 of record JAJTUV010000929.1, on the reverse strand, counting down.
TTAGTTCTAAAGAAAGGATCAAAACTAATTTTCAGCGGCGGGTGGCGCACGCTTTAATTCCCAGCACTTGGAGGCAGAGGCAGGCGATTTCTGAGTTCAGCCACCTGTCTACCAGTGAGTTCCAGGACAGTCCGGCTATACAGAAACCCTGGTCTCGAAAACCAAACAAAACAAAACAAAACAAAAAAAACAAAAAAAACAAAAAAAACCAAAAAAACTAATTTCAATTTATTCATATTTCTGAACATCTCAGATCAAAGGTAAGACAGTGGGAAACATTGTGAGAAGTCAAAACCAGATTCAAAGCTTAGATCTACAATGTGTGTGGTCTGGGCTAATTTATATAGCTGTGAATGCATATCAAGTAAGTATTATCAGTTTAAAATCTTTCCCATCAAGCTCATACTCCAAATGCTGGTACTTGATGTAATCGTAATTGGCTTTGGTATCATCAAATGTTAATCTACTGACCACTTAAAAGTGTCAAAAATGCTAACACCTGCAAAGTCTTCATGCAGAGGCAACTCACTCTTCCAGATTTTTTTGCTGCCAACATTAGAGAATATTACGCAATCCCTGGAGTCTTCAGTGCTGATCAGACCCTTCCTTGTATTATTCTACTCCTATTCATTTGCTTCCTGACCCACTATCTCAGTGACTGACTGTCTCACCTGCCACATCGCTCACTCCTTCAAGAGGGTGGTATGCTGGCATATAGCATTCCAGTGACCTGGAGTAAACAGAAGCTCTCGACACATAGGTAACATAAAGGTCAAAGAATGTATCATAGCTACCTACTGAGAGTGGAGTATAAAGTTATCTGATGTTACCACAGCAACAGTTTGCAGCATAATCTGTGGTCTTGAGATGCTCCCTAATAAATGTCATCATTGTGTGTTATTAGAGACACAGCAATCTAGGAAGAAATAAGTGAACCAGTATCACACACACGTCTGCATAAATGAACAAAAAACCACAGCCTACATCCACTGACCCCATAAACTACAATATGCCCTCCTGTCTCTGTGTCACAGTAAATGACTAAAAGAGAGTAACAATATAGATAGATGAAACAGGACTGAGGAGCAGTGACTGGGGATTATGAATCTCTCTGACATCTTAATACCTCAGGTAGCATGATCCTCTAATGTGACAGTAAAGAACAGGAACACATAAATATAAAGACTTAATCAACACTGCCATCAGGTGATCATCAAGCCTTAACCCCCACATACCTGAAACTGTCTGGAATATGAACATCTGGGGAAACCTTTCACTTAAAGCATCTCAGTCTTCCTAATGTTACTTGTCTGCCAAGATTAGCGCGCGCGCATATGTGTGTGTGTGTGTGTGCGCACACTCATGTGCTTGCATGCGTGCATGCATGTATGTATGTATGTATGTATATAGTCAGGATCTGTGAAAGCTTTAGGTGTAAAGGAAAGTGAATTACATGCTAGATGTGAAAGGAATAGCCATTGATCTTACAGCCCCGATGATGACAAAAGTGAGGGATAAAAGAAACAGAAGTCATCTTGGAATGTACCTCAAGAAAGCAGTTTTAAAGTGGCCAAGGAGTTTGCCTCTCCTTATAATGGAAAATATATAATTATTTTCCTTTCTTTCAACCAGAGCTGCCAAAGAGACTGTGTGATAACAACAGTTGGGAAGGCCAGAACATGGGGGATACAAAGTGGCCTAGAGTCCCAAGTTAACAGAATAGAGTGCACTGGGAGTCAAGGTCCATCTTTTCTGATATGTCAGCTGGGTTCACATTAAGAAAAGCACCTAGGCATTTTCAAACCTCCGAGTAGGTTTCCTCCAATATGAAATGCTTATATTAAAATCTGCCCTTCAAGGGCGTAGTAAAATTGAGTGAGATTTAATATAAAAAATGTCAAATGTTGAAAATATCACTTTAATTGAATTGCAAGTAATAAATGATATGCTGGAAGCACTTTGGCTAAAAGTAGTAAAATTCGGCGGATTTCAAGACAGGATGTAGTAACTAGAGTTACCTGATCAAAAATACTGTACCCACTCCCACTCATCATGCTTCCCTCTCCCTTCCCAGTGGTGCACTATTCTCCTAATCGCTCCCAGGGTGGGAGGAATAGAGGTTAAAGACAAGTTTGACTCTGATTATCTGCTTTAAGTTATCCTTTAAACAGTCCACCCTTAAGCCTCTGTCTTCAGAAAACTGTTAGAAATAATTAACCTGGTAGCCTTAGGACCAAAAAATGTAATTATTTTATCTATGTACTTCAGGAGTCAAATAAAGGAAGAAGAAAAAAAGAGGAAAATGGTTAAAGAACCAGAGAAATATCAGTTCCAGATTGCCTTCATAAATGTTTTCCTATGGCTAGTCTCCTAGGCATAAAAAAGGAGCAAAGTCTCCTGATCCAGGACTGAACTGTATGCTTTGCTGAGGAATTTTCAAATACTCTTTCTTCCTTGTCTATTCCATAAAACACCACACAGAGGTCTAACTAGGCTTCTAACCTATATAATATTACTTATGTTGTCCTTTTAATTTTTGATTAATGACATTAAGAGCATGCCACTTCACTATAGACTATCAGAGTACCCAGACTATAGGACAGTTAAAATATGATATAGCCTTTATAAGTATCACTTCCTACCCTGAGGCATTACTCACCAAAGAACTGCGTTGATTGACCTACAGAAGGGTAAGAGGTTAAGCTACCAGTCAGGCCCCAACAATAGAGTATTTAATAGGATGCTTTTGAGATATTGTCTGTAGGGATCCAAAGTGAATTTTCAACCATCTAGATACCAATTAATATTTCTGCCTTCTCTTCAAACAAAAATCTAACAATACCTTTTCTTTTTACTGAATCCCATGAGAACAGCCCCAATAGGGAATATTTTGAACAGCATATTCCAGAGTGTCTTACCAAGAAGAGCCCACGATTCTGCATCCAGAGACAAAGAAAGGATTATTGTCATGGATACTGGGATCATCACCAAACCTGGTGATGATCTAGAACAATCTAGTCCAAGATTCTAAAGAAAAAAAAAAAAAAAACAGGGCAATGGGAAGGAGTAAGTAGCCTTGGAAGCAGTAAGAACATTACCAAGGAGAACTCCAGATGATCAGGAAGAACCATGAGAAGAGTAGATCAATGTTAAGCCTTTGATGTAAGGGAGAATTTGGCCAGAGAATATGCCGATGGTCCTGTGCCTGATGTTGCAATGATGGATCCACGACTAAGCCAAGTGCTGTAGGTGTTGTTCCCTCATATGCCTTCTAACAACTCAAGCCTTTAATTGGCCTTTCTATACTTTACTCACTTCTAAACCATTAAATCACCCTTAATAAAAATAGGGTAGATCAACCTACTGGAGATAGGGGTTATCTAGGACTATAGAAGATCTGGATGTTACATTTGACAGGAAGGAATTGGAGAACTGTATGTTCAGCCTTCAGAGGAAAAGACATATGATGGCTTGCCTCAATATTCACAGATTTTTCAAATCCAGGAAGAATTTTCTAACAAAGGAAAATGATTTTTTTCTTTGAAGCCTTAAGGAGAAATGAGAGCAAACTCATTGTGCTGGCTAGTTTTATAATAACTTGACACAAGCTAGAGTCATCTGGGAGAGGGAACCTCAATTGAGAAAATGTCCTCACCATATTGATGTATAAGGAAGCCTTTGGTGAACTTTTTTAACTAATGATTGATGTGAGTGGGCCCGTCTACAGTGGGCAGTGTCATTCCTAAGCGGGTGGTCCTGGAATCTATAAGAAAGCAAGTTGACAAACCATGGAGAAGAGTGCTACTTACTGGCTTATTTTTTCATGTTCCTGTCCTGATTTCCCTTGGTGATTGTGAACTGAGAGTTGTAAGTGAAATAAGTTCTTCCTCTACAACTTGCTTTTGGTTATGGTATTTTATCACAGCAATAGAACCCCTAAGTAAGGCATGCATAGAAACAATTTTTGAGACAAGGTCTCATTATGCAGTCTTGACTGACCTGGAACTGGCTATGTAAACCAGGCTGTCCTTCAGCTCATAGCTATCTACCTGCCTCTACTTCCACAGTGCTGGGATTAAAGCCAGTCATTACCATACCCAGCATGCATATAAATTTACAGCTAGGATTAAGACATATATCTGTCTCTTCAGAATGATAATCCCTTGGCCCCTTCCCCTAGGCTCCATATCCAGCTCCCAACTCCAGTAGGAGTCTTATGCTTTTCAAGAAACCACACTGGCACTAGGAACCCCAGGTAAAACCTCACCCACCCCTTCTAACACTCCTTAAAGCCAGCTGAACAGTTTCCAAACAGCATCCCTTCACCTAGGCTCCATATCCCTCCTGACCCACAACTCCAGTAGGAGAATTCTGCCTTAGTGGAGGCCACAAGGGTATTAGGAATCCTAGATGACTAGAGGCCAGCATAAATACACAATCAACAACAGGTAGGTCACTATAGTACCATCAGAACCCAGCTATCCTACTACAGAACGCCCTGGATATTCCAACAAAGCTGAAGGACAAGAAAATTACCTGAAATTGAATCTTATGAAAATGATAGATGCTCTTAAAGAGGAAATTAATAAATCCCTTAAAATACACACACACATACACACACACACACACACACAAACACAAACACACACACACACACACAATTGAGCTGGAGAGATGGCTCAATTGTGGTTAAGGGCATTGACTGCTATTCTAGAGGTCCTGAGTTCATTTCCCAGCAACCACATGGTGGCTCACAACCATCTGTAATGGGATCTAATGCCCTCTTCTGGTGTGTCTGAAGACAGTGACAGTGTACTCACATACATAAAATAAATAAATCTTTAAAAAAGGAAAAGGAAATATACAATCAAACATGTGAAGGAGATGAAGAAAACTGTTCAAGACCTGAAAATGAAAATAGAAGAAATAAAGAAAATACAAACTGAGGGAATCCAGAAGATAAAAATTTTAGATAAGCCAGCAAGTACAGACACAAGCATCACCAACAAAATATAGGAAGAGAATCTCAGAGTAGAAAGTACAATTGAAGAAATTGATAGATCAGTCAAAGAAAATTTCAAATATAAAAAGTTTCGGACACAAAACATCCAGATAATCTGGAACATGATGAAAAGAGCAAACCTAAAAATAATAGAAATAAGAGAAGGAGAAGATTCTCAGCTCAAAGATGATAAAATAGCAATTACTGGGACAGGGGTAATCCCTAATCTACTTTTCTAATGGCTGGACTGGCCATTTCCCTGCTGTGTGCCCCAAATATTTGCTGTTTAAATCTCCATGTTATTTCTGCTCCAGCAGTCTGGTGTCCTGGGAGGGCAGGCAATTTCACTCAGGCCCCTGCTGCTGATCCATCATAACTAATATAGACTTCCTGTTCTCCCCACCTTCTCCTCCTCCATGCTCCTTCTCTCTACTGCTTCTTTCTCCTCCTCGTGGTCCCTACCTGCAACCACCAACTAGTAACTGAACCTTCCTAACTCTATTCCCTCCAGTAATTGGCTGTAGACATTATTTAACCAATAGTTTTAAATTGGAAAGCAAGGTCTGCACAACAAAAGCTGTATACATAGGAATTTGCTCTTCTTGGGGCAGCCAGATTTTGTGGTAGAGAATTTAGCATTTAAATAAATAGCAGTTCCAGATCATCCCCCAACAGATACTTGCTCAACTATGTTCATAGCAGCTTTATTCAAAATAGCCAGAAGCTGGAAACAACCTAGATGTCTCTCAATCAAACAATAGAAAAAGAAATGTAGTTCATTTACACAATAATGTTTCTCAACTGTTAAAAATAATGATATCATGATATTTACAGGCAAATGGATGGAACTAGAAAAAAACTATCCTGAGTGAGGTAACCCAGGCCCAGAAACACAAACATGATATGTACTCACTTATAGGTGGATATTAGCCATAAAATATAGGATAACCATGCTATAATCCACAGACCCAAAGAAGCTAAATAGCAAAGAGGGTTCAAGCGGGAACACATGAATCTCTCAATGAAGGAGGAATAGATGAGACACCATGGGTGGATGGGGCATGGGAGAGGCCTGAGGGTGGGGATATCAAAAGAGGAATGATCAGGTTGAGGGGAATAGAAGAGAGTACTGAGAGAGATAACTGGCATCTGGGAGAGAAGGGCATTTCTGAGATTAACTAGAAATCTACTGCAATAAAACCCCCGATGAGTGTGACCCTAGCTTAGCTCTTAACAATAGAGGATAAGAAACCTGGAATGGCATCTTGTGTAACCAGGCAAGACTTCCAGTAGAGGGACTGGTATGTCAACACAGGCACAAAAACTTTGTCCTACAATATTTGTGAGCCCTACAAGATGTGCAGGGGAAAGGTAATGCAGACATTGTGGGAGTGGCCAACCAATGATAGGTCTAGCTTGAGACCCATGCCATGAGAGGTAACCCATCCCTGATACTTCCTGGTGGGCCAGGATCCAGAAGCTGGATATCCCAGAGACCAAGAATAGAAAATGATTCCTAATGATATACTGTTATGTAGAAGCCAGAGAACTTACAGACATCACAATAAAATCCATAGAATCAACCAATCAGGGATCATAGGGTTCACAGAGACTGAATTGACAATCAGGGAGCCTGCATGAGACTGACCTAAGCCATGGGTGTATAAGAGGAACAAGTTATGAAGTTTATTCCTCTTATGGGACTCCTAACAGTGGGAGTAGGGATTGTCTCTGACTTTTTTGCCTGCTTTAGGGATGCTTTCTTCCGATGCCCTGTCTTATTGCAACTTAATATGCAATGGTTGGTTGACACTTATGGGAGACCTGCACATTTCTGAAGAGAAATGGGGGAGGAGTGGATTCAGCAGGGCAGGGAGTGGGTAGCAGATGGAGGTTGGGGGAGTGGCTGAGAACAGAGTAGGGAGAGGAAACTGCACTTAGGATGTAAAAACAAAAGAAGAAAGGAGGAAAATAAGAAAGAAAGAAAGAAAGAAAGAAAGAAAGAAAGAAAGAAAGAAAGAAAGAAAGAAAGAAAGAAAGAAAGAAAGAAAGAAAGAAAAGAAAAGAATAATAGAAATGTGTATATTGTGTGTATATATACACATATGCACACACACATATACACACATACATGCATATGTGTGTGTGTGTGTATACACACATTCACACATACATATATTGAAAATCCCTTATCAGAAAGATAGGAGTCAACACAGGCCATATCAGAAAGAAATCTCAGAAGACTGGTCAGATTCAGGTACCAAGAATCTGATAATTTACTTACTAGAGTCATTTTCGTGGAACACTGCTCATTTCCTGAAGAAATAAGAACACATAGCAGGGCTCATTTCAAGTAAATACAAGGTTATGAACCTAATGTAAAATGCCTTGTTGTCTGAGAATTGACACTTGGTAACTGACAGACAATGTTATGATAAATCTGAGACTACAGGAAAACAGAATAGGAACCAAAACAGCACAGAAACCCAGCAGAACATGAAGGTAAGACAGGTGCTAAAAGCTCTACAAAGACTAGAGGAACTAAGACAGACAAACACAGAACTGTAACAAACACTGAGATGCTGAAAGTAAATAAATGTTTCGATAAAAGGGTATTAGGTAGATGAGAGTGTGGGCTGCATGATTGAAGCCCTCAAAGCTTTCAGATAAAGTTGGACATTCTACAAAGCATCAAGAGATCAAAATAATAATAACTGAAACAAAATCAAGAGGTTTTTTTTACTTAATTAATGATGTAGGTTTTTTTATGTTCCTCTTTTTTTCTGAGTTCCTCTTAAGATTGTAGGATTGTGTGCATACATGCTATGCTGTGGTTGTTTAGCTTGAGTTGTTTGTGGGACTCCAAACAGTGGGAGAGGAGGTATCTCTCATTCTTTTGTCTGTTCTTGGGACTCCTTTCCTCCTACTAGGTCACCTTTGTCCAGGCTTGATATGAGGATTTGTATCTAGTTTTATTGCATCTTATTATGCCATGTTCAGTAAATATCCCTGGGAGGCCTGCTCTTTTCTGAAGGGAAAGGAAGGAGCAGTGGATCTAGGGGAGACAGCTGAGGGAGCTGGAGGTATGGAGGGAGGGGCTGTGGTTAGATGTATTTATGAGAGAAGAATAAATAGTTTTAAAACATTATGGGTCAGAATATAGAATTTTTAAACTGGGTCACATAGAAGCTGTATTTCAAAGAAGAACAAAGTCCTACTGTCGGCAAGGGTGAGTGTCAAGTAAGGATGGGTGGCCACAGCTTGGAAAGAGAAACACCTTAGAGAGACACTAATTATGCCTGTAGGGATCAGACAAGGTTTCTCAAATGAGGTAACATTAGAGAAGGTGCCAGGATGACTCATTAGCATTAAGGGGATACAAAAGCTCAGAAAGTAGGGAATTCTTTGTGCTTTAATTATTTATTTTTGTCATATGTATATATCTGTTTTCACTCTATGCATGTCTGTATGCTACATGTATGCATGGCATCTGAGGAAGCCAGAAATTGGTGTAAATATCCCTTGAAACTGGAGTTAGAGGTGGTTGTAAACTACCATGCGGGTGCTGGAATTAAACTTGTGGCCTCTGGAAGAGCAGCTCTTAAACACTGAGCCATCTCTCCAGCCCAAAAGTAGGGGATCCATTCATTTTCAGCAGCTGCAGAGATAAATACTGTTCTAAAGGAAAGGTAGTCTCAGTCTACAAGATGTCTTAAGTTTACCACAAAGAGCACTTCACAGTAAATATGGAGTCAAGAAAGACATTGGAACAGACATGGAAGTATCTATGTAGGGCAATCTCACTCATACACACAACAGTGCCGTCAGAGGCTCCCTTCATAGTATCCTAGGCATAAGAGGAAGGAATATAAATTTTGTATTGAAGTGAATATATATATTCTTTATATTCTTAACCCACATCTCTCTTCTCCTGCAAGTCCCATCCTGACAAATTTCACCCCTCATTACACCCTCTCCTTCTCCTCAGAAAAGGGGAAGCCCCCTCTTTGGTACCACCCCAACCTGGGACATCCAGCCATAGGAGGACTAAATGCATCTTCTCTCACTGAGGCCCAACTAAGCAGTCCAGTTAGGGGAAGGGGATCCAGTGGTAGGCAACAGAGTCAGAGACAGCCTCTGCTCCAATTGTTAGTGGACCCATATGAAGACCAAGCTGCACATCTGCTACAAATGTGTACAGAGTCTAAGTCTAGCCTCTGCATGCTCTTTGGTTGTGGCTCAGTCTCTGTGAGCCTCTATGGACCCAGGTTTGTTGACTCTGTAGGTCTTGTTGTAGTGTCCTTGACATCTACAGCTGGTCTGATTGTATTCTCCACTGTTCCACGAGACTCCCAGAGCACCACCTGATGTTCGACTGTGAGTCTCTGTATCTGTTTCTATCTACTGCTGGATGAAGCCACTCAGGAGATATTTATGCTAGGCTCCTGTCTGAAAGCATAGAAGAATATCATTAATAGTGTCAGGGATTGGCTGTCTTACATGGGCTGTGTTTCAAGTTGGACCAGTCATTGGTTGGCCGTTCCTTCAATCTCTGTTCTCTCTTTATCCCTATGTATCTTGTAGGCAGGACAAATTTTGTGTTAAAGGTATTGTGGGTGAGTTGATATCACCGTTCCTCCACTGGAAGTCCCACTTGCCTCCAGGAAGTGGCCATTTCAGTCTCTACATCTTCCTCTGGGAGGAGTCTCAGCTACAATCTCCCTCAGAGACTTCCCAGAACATATCCAGTCCCAGGTCTCCAGCTACTCTCAGACTACTGTTCTCATTTCCAACCCTCTCCAACAGCCCTCTCTCTACACCTTTTTCTCATCCTTGTTCTCCTCCAAAAACCCTCCTTCCATCCAACATCAATGACTATTGTGTAAGATGAAGGAATTTATATTAGATTCAGGAAAAGTAATAAAAATCCAGAACAACAGGACAAAAAAATAGTAGCACTATTGATCAAGGTTTTACAAGCAACATTTGTCAAGTGATAGAAAAGAAAATGATCATCATTCTATGCAAGGTTATAGAAAATGAGAGTTAGTAGTGAGGAGACAGTTCTATGGCTACAAGTGCCTGTAAACACAAACAAGTGTGAGGAACTGAGTTCAAATCCCTAGAACCCACACTGAAAGTTGAACGTGTAGCATGAGCACCTGTAACTTCCAGGCTTTTTCAAGGAGATGCCAGGTAGAGTTAGGTAGGTCTGGAAGCTCACAAGCCAGCTCGACTGGCCTGTATGGCATGGGAAAAAAAGAAGAACAAGGACACACTGTCTCAGACAAGATGAAAGGGGAGAATCAATGCCTAAGGCTGTCGACCGGCCTCCATAGGCTCACTATGTGCATGCCCACATTCACAGTCATGAATGTGCATGTGTGCACACAAATATACACACAAACATAATTTTTAAAATAAAATAAAAGCCAATGCTACATTTTCCCAATGTGCCACTCATGAGTAAACAACCGAAAGAATGAAAGTGTAAATCTGTTTGTGGTGACACTATTCAAAACAGTCAAGATACAAGATTAACCTATGGCCACATTAGTAAATGAATGGATGAATGAAATGCGATTTTCTACACAACGGAATGTTAGTGAGCCATCTGCCTTATAGAATGTAATTATATCATCTGCAAGAAAGTGGATCTGGAGATTATTGTATTAAGCAAAATAAGCTAAATTCAGGAAGATGAAAGTTGTATCTTCTCAAATTTGGACACTAGATCTGAACGTGAATATTCATGAAAGGAAAACAGGACTATAGAGGAAAGAGGATAAGAGGTGTGTAAAGTGCTGAGTGTAGGTGAAGTGCACTATATACATCAATGAAAATGTCATAAGGAAACACATTTACTTTGTACAATTAACATTGATTAGCTTAATTTTTAAATGCATTTAATAATTAACAAACAAAGAAAAGAAAATGAGAGTTTAAAGGGGAACACTTCTCATACCATGTTATGAAGCCACTAAAAACTAACAATAATAGAAACATTGAAAAATAAGAAAGCCTAGATCATATCCTTCATGCGATAGACATAAAAATTCTCAACAAATTAATTAGTAAGTAAAATTCAGTAATAAGTGGAAAGAATAATGTATAAGGAGTATATAAGGGCATTTATTAAGAAGAATGCAAGATAATTTATCATTCAAAATATATCAAGATAATTTAGCATATTAACAAAACACGTAGGGAAAATATTATAGTCTTATTCAATAGACACAGACACAAAACTGCAAACTCAGCACACAGGAAACAGCAGGGCATTTCGCATACATGAGGGTGAGCCTGTATATAGCAGATGCTGCTAACGTAGTAAAGGAAAGTGAAAGGCTGAAAACTTTCCCCTAAATTTGGGAGTTTATTTCTCTTTTCATTGTTTGACACTCTCAACACTCCTATTGACCATTGTACTGGAGGCTCTAATGAGGTCAATAAGACAGAGAGAGTGCAGATAGGAAAGACAAAAGTGAGAAGTTATCATATGTTGACACTGTGGTTATACAAAAGCCTGAGATACCAGAACAGTGTAAAAATATATCTTCAATCTACAGAGCTCTTACAAACCTCTTCTGTATCTGATATGTGCATGTGAGCCTTCTTAATAGCACACAAGATAAAGTCTTTCTTTTAAAAATGAAATTTTTTTCAATACATTTTTTTTGCCAGTACACCAGGAAGGTGGGGAAATGTGATTTCATGTTCTTATAAACATAAATAAATATAAATATAAATATAAATATAAATATAAATATAAATATATAAATATAAAAATAAATCTTTCTCTTCTAATTTCTCTTCATGCTTTCTACTAACAAAGTTTATCTTGGGACAAACTGAAAGGACAGTACTATTTAAAGGGCCCACAGGCATTTTACAGAAAAGGCAAATTGGTAAATTTGTACACAAGATGAAGTAAGCTGATTGCTAATAGATTTCACAGTTATGACATCAATGTAAAATAATGCCATTATGATCACATAATTGCAACATTTAAATTTGTGTTCTTGCCATTAAATTTCACTATTTGGCATGGAATCACTAACAGATACAGAAGAGACTATTATGAGCACACAGCATATAGGTCCACTTGCCTCCAGTGAATCAATACATTCTCTTTCTGTTTGGTAACTGGCATACATCACTCCAGAAAATAGCTAACTACTTTTCTTATTGTTTCTGTAGTAATAAAATAAGTCTTTGGTATAAGAATTTTTTAAACAATGGATTCAAATTTAAAAGTTTCAGGGCTGGAAATGTACCTCAGTAATAGAACACTCCAGAAACACACACACACATACACACACAGAGAGAGAAAGAGAGAGAGACAGAGAGAGAGAGAGAGAGAGAGAGAGAGAGAGAGAGAGAGAGAGAGGAGTTCTATTCTAGGCTTTGGTTGGTATTTGAATATTTTTCACTGGCATAAATACAAATTGAAATTCAGAACATTCACCTATCCCAAACTGGAAATATCAGTACCTGCTGGGGTACCATATAACCCACTAGCTATCTCACAATAGTCTGGACAGAAGGCTACAGTAGCCTTACATCTCTCATTGTAACAGCTAATCATCACATCAACTTTGAATTTAAGAATCAGCCGAGGATTACATTTGTCTACCTATACTTACTTATCATCAAGCATCACTAGGCTATTCATCTCAGAAACCTTTGAAGACTCTTCCAGGAAGTAGGCAAGAACATTAACATGTTGATTCTGGTGTACCTCTGAATTTAAAAGTATTCTGATGAGCATAAACAAGACCCTTCTCTCCAAGGTCATACACATTTTATAATAGAGTCTGATTGACTGGGGTTCATATTATTGTTGTCATTTAAAGTTCATTTCAGACAAAATCACCAATTCATCATCGTTGACCCAAGCATATGTATAATTCCATTCCATTGTTGTCATTTAATTCAGTACTATAAAGTATAATGAATACTATAAAGAAATTGAGTACATTAATAGAGATCTATTTTTTGGCACATGAAAGTTTGGCCTGTATGTATGTCTGTGCACCACTTACGTATGTGTCTGGTGCCTGTGGAAGGTCTCAGGTCCCCTAGAATTGGAGTTAGCGATGCTGATGGGCTACCATGTGGGCACTGGGAATTGAACCAAAGTCCTCTAGAAGAGCAATCAGTGCTCTTAAACACTGAGTCATCTGACCAGCACCCCATCACCAACCACCAATGAGTAAATTCATTTCTGTTCAAAATGGATTGGTTGGTGAAAACTATCACAAAGAACAGCCTTTGCCGAAATAGACTGGGGCTTCTGTCAAGGAAAATGATCTCATTGTTCTTTATTATAAATTAACATTCAAAGACTGTCATAAAAGAGGAAATAGTCATGAGTATTTTGAAGTCCTTAGCAAGAACAATACTTGGCTTAACACAAAAGAAATGGTTGTAAAATTTAAAAGCCTGCAAAGCACAAATAAGAGACCATAGTGTTTTACTAAGCAGACCATAGTCTTGAGAAGAGATATTGACTAAAGATAGGAATCATTCCATTCAGAATCTTGCTATAATTAGGGGAGTTGACTGAGTGAGTTAATGCCTGAGGAAACTGTAGTGAAAAGTAGTCTCTATGGCTGCTCCTGGGACCAGGGTTACTTGCCAAAAAGCTCTTGAGTCATATTCCCAAAGTAGCACGTGAAGTATTGGACTCGTGAGAATAGTGTAAGGAGGGCCCAATAATCATCACCTCGGAAGCAGGCAGAATAAGAAAAGGGATGTGTTTGGGATGGTGGGCTGAACAAAAGTACTGTAGTATGGAAAGCAAAGGCTGCTGCAGGGTCCTGTAACAGGGAGTCTCTTCAGACCCTCATGAGGTGGTAAGTAAGTCAGGGAATGGCCTGCAAGTTCAGGGGGGAAAGGACAGAGTCCCTGCCTTATAATTCAGTCGGGATCTCTGAGATATGAGGCAACAGAGTCCCTATCCTGTAGTTCAAGCCTAGTCTCTGACTACAGATCTCATCTCTGGCTGTCACAATGGTTTTCTTGTCTTTTCTTTTTTTAAGATTTATTATCATCAGTACTTCCTATCTCTGACCTCCTCACTTAGGTAGAGACTGGGCTCTGTGATCAAAAACCAAAAGAGAAATAAGGCTGAAGTCTAGACTAATCAGTGACTGATAGATCATGGGACATGTAATAGTACTCCTTATCCAATTTCCCCAGTAACAATAAACTCTAAAGATTATTTTACAATGTTTGATAAAAGATATGAACTATCAAAGGCAAAAATTTTTAAAAATTGTATTTAATGTAAGTCCAAATTAAATTACCATTAATATTAATTTAAATGTGATTCACATGTGCTCATAATGGCATTGTTTACACTGATATTCTATCTATGAACTTCTAACCATTTCATTGACACAGGAAACAAAACCTAAGGGATATAAATATTTAGAAAGAGGAAAAATGCTGTGCTTATGCAACTTTTTGTACTGTCTATAAAAGAAATGTTTTAGAAGTAGTACCAATGAGACATTGTAGAAATTAATGATATTTACAAAAATGGATGCTATAGAAGATAAAAACAAAACTGTGATGAGTAAATAAGGAATATAAGGTACATCTAGGCAGTAGTAAGTGTTTACTTGATACAATACAAAAAACCCCACAGGTATTTTAAAGGGAGCACAGATTCAGTTGGGTATGGTGGCACAATCCTGTAATCCCAGCACTTAACATGTGGATGATCAGGAGTTTCAAGTCATCTTTGGATGAAGAGTCAGTTTGAGGCCAGCCTGAGTTATCTCAAAAAATAAATACAAAATAGTAACATCACAAGCTTATTAATGTATACAAAAAGAAATAACAAAGTAAACATAAAGATCAACTCAACAAATGATCATATGCCAGAAAAAGTATGTTTAAATACATAATATAGAGAAATAATGATATTTGTCTTTTAAAGACATCAAAATATTAATAATTATAAGAATATCCTGAAATTTATTTTTTATTACTTATGTGTAAGTGTAAGGGTGCAGTGTGCTCATGTGTGTGTGGATGATCTCAGAGGACAGAAAAAGGTGTCAAATCCACTGGAGCTAGAATTTACAGGCTTTTGTAAAGCGCCCTGATGTGAGTGAAGCTGAGAACTCAGCTCTAGTCCTGAAGAACAGCAAGCACTCTTGCCCAAAAGATGTCTCTCCAATCACCTGGTACAAATTTTTTAATGACAATTCTTTTCAATGTAAATGAAGGAAGATATGGACCATGTTTGTGAATGAAAAGACTTGATACAAAAGTGCATTTTTTTCCAAAATTTTATCTATATGAAATCTCAAATTAACAGTGCTATTTTATAAATTGGCAGAGAAACTCTGAAGTTAATCTAGAAAATTAGTGCATGCATGGAAATAAAACCTGAAGAGAATAGTGAAAGGAATGAAATTTTGTGCCTATTAAGCTTACTAACCTGTATACAAAAATAATCAGAAATGAAAACAGTGAATACCCAGAACAGAGTTGTACTGTGTGTGAGTGTGTGTCCATGTACACATGCATGTGTATCTAAGTATGTCTTCATTATAAGAAAAAAGAGGCATCCTAATCATTTGATGAGAACTGCAGAACTTATGCTTAATTATTCAAATTAATCTTCTTTACATATGTCATTAAAACCAAAATCAATTCCATGGAAATAAGTTTTGTGATAAACCAAAAAGGCAATCATAAAGAATTAATATCCATTCATAAATGCATGTTGGTAAAAAGTATTTTTGAGGGAAGAATAATATTATGTAGCTGATACTTGTTTACATAGTGGATAAACCACAATCAGTGTTTAGGTTCTTTTGTTCCCATCTCAAATTTTTCTAAAGATTAATGGGGCTTTTGTTTTGTTTCTTTTGTTTGGTTTGGTTTTTACATAATCCCTCTACATACTGTTCACTGTCACCTCCTGGTCAACCCTCCCACAATTTAAGGTCTTGAGAATTCAATATGTTCAAAGATCAGAACATAATGGGTAGGACCTATTCCTCTGCCTCAAGCCTAGATAACAATAGAATTTTTCTGTTTCACTCAATCTACAGGCAGATGCTGAGAACAGACATTCCATGAAATGCTTACTACTCTTCATGAAACCAACAGCTCAAAGTTCCAAGTGTCTGAGTTCATTCTGCTGGGATTCCCAGGCATTCATGAGTTCCAGATCTGGTTGTCCTTACCTATGGCTCTGCTTTACATTGTAGCTCTTGGTGCTAATCTCCTGATCTTGATCACCATCTACCTTGAGCCTAACCTGCATCAGCCTATGTATCAGTTTCTTGCTATCTTGGCTGCAGTAGACATTGGCTTGGCTACCACCAGCATGCCCAAGATCCTGGCCATCTTGTGGTTTGATGCCAAAACTATCAGCCTCCCTGAGTGTTTTGCTCAGATCTATGCTATCCATACTTTTATGGGCATGGAGTCAGGCATCTTCCTATGCATGGCAATAGACAGATATGTAGCCATTTGTTATCCCCTTCAGTATCCTTCCATAGTCACTGAAGCTTTTGTAATTAAAGCCACACTGACCATGCTGCTCAGGAATAGCCTGTTAGCCATCCCAGTGCCTGTACTAGCTGCTCAGAGACAGTACTGCTCCAGCAATGAAATAGAGCACTGCCTTTGCTCTAACTTGGGAGTCATTAGTCTGGCCTGTGATGATATCACTGTTAACAGGTTCTACCAGTTGGCATTAGCCTGGCTTATGACTGGAATTGACATGATTCTGGTCTGTGCTTCCTATGCTTTGATTATTCGCTCAGTGTTGAGGCTGAACTCCACTGAGGCAATATCTAAGGCCCTCAGTACCTGCAGTTCCCACCTCATCCTCATTATGTTTTACTACACAGCTATTGTTATATTATCTGTCACTCACCTAGCAGGAAGAAGTGTACCCCTCATCCCTGTTCTCCTCAATGTGTTACATATTGTCATCCCTCCATCCCTTAACCCCATGGTATATGCCCTTAGGACACAGGAGCTGAAGGTGGGCTTTCAAAAGGTGTTTGACCTGAGTGAGTATGTGTCTAGGAAATAAGCTGATTGTATGTGAAAAAACACTGGATGTAGTATTGCAAATAAAAGACAGTATAGACTTAAGCCCCAAAATACCTTTTTAAAATTTGATGCCAATTACCATGGGTAATCAATTACCAAGCTCATCTACTTTGAATAGTACATTCCATATGGAAATTGTTGCTGTAAGCTTTTCATAAATGCTCCTTCTCACCTCCTGTGATATACGACCATGCAAGTACTGTACTTTGTAAGTTCTGCAGACAGGGAAAAATGAATTAGGAAAGTTTCTCAAAGTTAACTAGGAAGTTAAATCCTGAGATTTGAACTCAGATAGTGTCCAGAGTCTTAGTCTTAGTTCTTAGTCTTTCTACTCCACTCATTTCATTATTTGGTTTCAAAAGTAAGCAAGATAGTAAAATGAGGTAAGATTATATATACTCATTTTGAGTGAAATACCATACAGAGACACAGAAGCAGAGGTGAATGACAGCAGTGGAATAATCAATTCTATAAATATCAAGAGGAGGAAGGTAGGAGCTAGAGAGATGACTCAGTAGTTAAAAGCACTTGTTGCCTTTCTGAAGGACCATGATTTAATTTCCAGCAACCACATAGTGTTGCATAGCTATGTTTAATTCCAATCCCAGGGAATATGATGCCCTCTTCTGGATCCTCAAGTGTGCATTTCATACCCAGATGTACATATAGGCAAGACCCTCATATGCATAATATAATAAAATATAATAATCTTAAATATATTTTTGGAAAAAAAAAGAAGAGAAAAAGATGTTCATGACTACAACTTGACTGAGGAATAGAAAGTGATCAGCTCCAGTTATCAAAAGTATGAATATTCAGATCACATGACTGAGGTACAATTACAGGCCCTGGAAGATACTTTAGGGAAAACACTTGAACAATGTGCAAGAGCTGTGTTCAACCACATGACAACATTCAGACTCTGAAACCCTTCCAAACACTCAAATAAAATCTCATGGAAATTGTCACTGTCCATGCACCCTCAGAAAGCAAAGAACAAAGTAATAACATAGTCGCAAGTCATGTCTCATAGTGAAGAGAAACCGGAAGGGGTTTCTCCCTTCTTTCTTCGCTTATACAATAATATATCCTGACCACATCCTCCCCTCCCTCCAGTTCTTCCAGTCACTCCACCTCCCATCCACCCCAGATCCACTAACCCTACATTTCCCTCTAAAGAGACCAAAAAACAAAAAACAGAAGTTTGTATAAAGTTCATGTAAAAAATATATTCCTATGAAAACCTGATTTTTCTCTTTCTTTTGAAGAGACAAAATGAATCAATTCTATATTGCCTTTAATCTAACATAGCTTTACAAGACAAAAACTTAAAGAGCAACTTTTACAAAGTGAAAACATGGACATAACCATGGTCTCTGGTTCCAGATAATGGGTTCTTTGATTCTTGGGGAAAACAAAGAAATGAGCAAAAATTCTCCATCAACTGTAACTATAGTACTTTTAAATCTTCTGCAAGTACTCACTCTACACAACTGTCTAGTAAGAGTTGGACAGGGCTTATTTTTTTCAGTTCACAAACTCTTGAATTAATTTGCTCAGACCTCTACAAAAATAAAGCAAAGCAATACAAAAAGAAAGGAAAAAATATTCAACTTGACCCGAACTTATATCTAGTGAAATATAAAAGTTGTGTGGAGTCTGATAATTCACCAACACCATAGAGAAACAACAGAACTTCTATTGGCAAGTGATGTTTTGCTAGAAGAGAGAACTAATAGACTAAATTTGTTACCTATTTAAATATCCAAGTATGGAGTAACAAAGATGAAATATTGGCTTGGGACTATGTGTAGATTTCCTGACACAGTACCATGGCATTTGGATAGACTCTGTAAAAAGAACAACTGTGCCAATAAATTTGGAAGCCCAAGTATGAGAACTTGAGACCATTAAAAGTTAAGCAGTTAAATCATCTTTCCCTTTGGAAAAGTCAGTTAGATGTCATGGGCATCCTCTATGAATAGGGCAACATTTGACCCTATTTGACCCTATGCATTTCTCTGACATTCTTCAACATACTAAGACTATGTTTGCCATTTTCCATCTTTGTCACAAAGTTTTTGAGAAAAACAACTTGAAGAAATAAAAATGGAGACTTACAGTTTCAGGTGATTCTCAGTTGGCTCCATTGCTTTCATGTCTGTGACAAGGCAGAGATATCAGTATAGAAAGGCGTGAGTAAGTAAATTGATCATTGGCAGGGCAGTAGTGGCGCATGCCTTTAATCCCAGCACTTCAGAGGCAGAGGCAGGCAGATCTCTGAGTTGGAGGCCAGCCTGGCCTACAGAGTGAGTTCCAGGCCAGCCCGGCTACACAGAGAAACCCTGTCTCGAAAAAAAAAAAAAAAAAGAACGTTGATCATTTCCTGACTATGAGAAAGTTGGAAAAGTTTATGGACAATAACCTTCAAATCCATCCTCTTAGAATCCTACATCCTTTAACTAGGCTCCACACTTCCTAAGAAATGATGCACCTAATGAACTCATCAATAGATTAATTTTTTGATGATGCTAGTGATTTCATAATCCAATTGTCTCTCAATTTTGCCACTAGCTAGGAACCATACCTTCATCACATGAGCCTTTTGGGAAAAATATTTATATCTTAACTATAATATTTTATGCCTTATACCTAAAGACCCATGTCCATCTCATAATGCAAAATGCATATCAATCTCCTAATGCAAAATGCATAGACCTTCATGAGTTCCTGAAGTCTCAATATTTCTGCATTTTTCTAAGTTCCAAGTCCCTATTGAGACTCAAGGCAAACTACTGTGAGCCCCCCAAACAGAAAGTTTCATGCTTCTAAAATGCAATGATATAGTTCAAACATTATCATTCTTGAAGGAAAGGACATGGAAAGACCAAAACCTAGCAAGTAAAGGGTCAACATCAAAATCCATGACCATTGTCAAGGGCACATGGTGCTGTGTTGTAAATTCCAAAGGACTGAGAGAGTCCCATTCACCTGGTTTTCCTTGGTATAGCCCACAGTGCATCTCTCTTTGGCTAGTTCTGCTTCTGGGGCACATTCTTTCCTCTGCTGTACAATAATCAAATATCACGTAACATCTCCCCTTTTGTGTAAATAAAAAATAGGTTTTATCTCTAACACAGTAAAACATTTTACAATAAAAGCAATCATGAGGATTGCTAATACACACACATACACACACAAAAACCTATCATCTGTCAAAATTTCACAATACCCAGCTTCTTGGCATCTGGAAGTCTTTTTTTTTTAGGTTATTGTGAAGATTTTAATATAACAGAAAAGGCAACAGAGAAATTCTCTAACATTGAATTATTTTAGAATCCCAAAACAGTGCAATATATGTCATTAAAAGTCATAGGTAAACACAAAAGCCTCTCTCAGCAAAGAGAGTAATGCAACCAACATTTCTATATGTGATTTTTGGGTTCTTCTGTAGAGTCATAGCTGCATAATGCTGGCACCAAAGCTGGTGTGTAGGATGACACAGAAACAAACCCACTCAGCTCCAAGCACATAATTTTTGAGAAAGGTGGCAAAAATACATATAGAAAAAAAATAGGACAATCTTATCAACAAATGATTCTGGGTAAACTGGATATCTACTATTTTAAAACCTAATCTGATCACTATCTCTCACCCTGCACAAAATTTAATTCCAAGTAGATAAAAGACCTCAATATAATACATCAGACTCTGAAACTTTTCGAGGAAATCTTTCATGGGATGGGGTAGGCAAGGGCTTTATCACCAGTAAAACCACTGAGGAAATAGGACAAAAGCTTTAAATTTTCATGAGGTCTCATTTCCATTGGAAAATTGGAAATAGTTTATCAACTGAGAAATACCACCTACAGAGTATGAAAATGTCTTTAGCATCTATACATCTTTATCAGAGTAATCATTTAACATATACAAAACTCAGAAACCTAAGGGACAGGAACTCAGAACCAATGAAGGATGAATGAAATAGGCAGGTCTGAAAAGATGCAAAATAAATGATCAATAAGCACATGAAAACCAAGCATCCAATTAAGCCATCCACCATAAATATGTGAATTAGAAACACTCTGGTATTTCATCTCATCTCACTAGAATTCATCCTAATGATGAATGGTAGTAAAGATGGGTACAAAAGGGAGATCTTACACACTGCTAAAGAGAGTATAAACTAGTTCAGCCACTATGGAAGCCAGATGGAAGACTGTCAAAAACATAGGAATAGAGCTACCATGTGATCCAGTTTATTGCTCCTGGGTATTTATTTGCTCAGTGGCCTTTTTCTTTTGTGGATTTTATTTATCTACATTTCAGATGTTATCTTCTTTCCCCATTTTCCTTTGCTAGAGCACTGCTATCACATCCCCTCTCCTCCATTTTGCTTTTATACCATTTTAATTACATGCAAGCATTAAGGTCAGTTCTAGGTTGAGGGAATAGAAATACAACAGATGCAAATAGTCAAAAAACAAGCAAGACAAAAAACTCATATAGTCAAAGAACAAATAAGGGAATGAACAAAATTAATTTTTTTAAGTAGGTTTTTTTTTAATTTATTTAGTTATTTGAATCACATCATAATTTACTTATTTACACAGGGGTTATAAACACAAAAAGGCAGGATGTGGGGAAAGGAATGGCACCAGAGCATAGGTGTTCAGGGGGAGTACAGATACCTTTCAGAACAGGGTATCAGCTGGATGTAGGTTCAGGGGACAGGTCACTATGACTCTGCCTATGATTCACTTGTCCTTATCTAAGTTGGTACTGTCCACCGAGGCTACCTATTTATAAGACCTATGACTACTTGGGCTGATAAATTTCCACAAAAGCTGCCTGTTTACAATAGCCTTCTGTTTCAGTGTTTTTCCACAGAGACCCAAGACTTTGTGTTAGCATGCATGTATGTCAGGACTATTGCTGACTTAGGCCTATGGCTGATTTTAGGCCTTTAGTGTATATGTAGGGCTGCTCCTGACATCTCCTCCCTTCTCTAAGTATAGAAGGGCCTTGGTGATTCTATTCTTGCAAAGGCAGGGATAGAGGCCTGACCTCCAATAATTGAAGGGACCTTGTAATGCTCAAGTCCTCCTATCGTTGTCCAGTGAGACATGAGGGCCATACCCATCCCGATGTCTTTTTCCTGGAGAGGGGATACTTTTGACATCAACCACTATGCAGTCAGGCTTGTCCCTCAGGGAACCCAGATAGATATTTTAAACTTGTATTTATATTCCCTTGCAGTGCTTAGCCTCGCAGCCTAAGCAAGAATTCAGATCGCCAGACAGAGAGGGTTCTGGGTAGCCCCTCTCTGCTTGGTCTAGGGGTGGAAGTCTCTTCTTTTAGGTTGGTGGAGGTGGGTTTGAGGAACACCCTGGAAAAAGTAACAACCTCATCTTGAGTCTCGTGGTCCTCCATAGCTAACTTATGATAATGTATCTGAATAGGTTTTGCTACCGAATTATCTATCTGTTGTATCACAAAGTTAGTCAGCCTATTTAAGGCCCGGTACTAAAAGAGATCAGCAGAGATAACCCAGTTAATGGTCCCAAAATGGGAGGAGTGGGGTTGACAGCCATAGAGAGGTTGAAAACCAGTCCTTTTACCAGCTCTCATATTCCTCTTTCTCTTTCTCTCTCTGTCATTTCTCTGGGCCTTCTCTGACCTTTTTCATGTTATATTTAATCATCCCTGTCTTGTCTATGTAAGGGCAACATTCTTCTATAAGGGCTGTACACAGTCAAGAACTGTACACAGTCTTTTCTATTGTAGAAGAATAAATCAAGTCCAATAAAGTCCTTTGCAATTTTTGGAGATCAATTCAGACATCGAAACGAGGGATTACTTCAGATTAGTGATGTCAATCTCTAGCGTTTGGTGTCCTTGTCAATGGCCCATCAAAGGTCTGAGTAGTATAAGTCTGTAGGCCAGTATCGGGATTAGAGCTTCTACTAGCAGACATCACGGGTGTTTCCTTTTTACCTGTTCTCAGGCTGGAGGTTTAGACCCTGGGAGCTCTGGTTGAATCTTTTGATACTCATTCTAAAAAGGACAAAAGCACCCACACTTTGGTCTTCCTCCTTCTTCTTGAGTTTCATGAGGTCTATGCATTGTGTCTTAGGTATTGTGCGCTTTTGGGCTAATATCCGCTTAAGAGTGAGTGCATATCATGTGTGTTCTTTTGTGATTGGTCATCTCACTCAGGATGATATTTTCTAGCTCCATCCATTTGTCTAAGAATTTCATGAACTCATTGTTTTTAATAGCTGAGTAGTACTCCATTGTGTAAATGTACCACATTTTCTGTATCCATTCTTCTGTTGAAGGGCATCTGGGTTCTTTCCAGCTCCTGGCTATTATAAATAAGGCTGCTATGAACATAGTGAAGCATGTGGCCCTGCTGTAGAACAAAATAAATTTTAAAAAAAAAAATTTTTTAAATTTGTAAACGCTCCTGTGATCACTGTTTCTAAGAGCTAATTAGGATGATCAAAATATTTGAGCCAACATCCCTGTCCTAGCCCAAAGTCATTTTCATGTATGAAGCCTACTTCCTTGTTCTAGCCTAAAATTTAGATTTCTGTCTGAAATGACTTCTTTGTTCTAGTCTAAGATTTAGGTCCCTGCCTGAAATTATTTCTTTTTTGTAGCCTAAGATTTAGATTCCTGCCTAAAATTACTTTTTTGTTCTAGCCTAATGTCAGATTCCTGCCTGAAGCACACCTCCTTCCCTTGGCCAAGCAGCCCATTTCCTTGTCCTTGGCCTATATCAGATTCTTCCCAAGCAGTTTCAAAAGCTTTCTGCCTCTCTACCCTTTTTATTTCATAAACAAAGCTGAGCCTGTCTTAGGTCATTCTGACAAGAAAGCCTTCCATACCCATCATGGAATATACATAATCAAAAGCAATGCATTTCTGTCTTAGGTTGGTAAGGCTCTGTGCAGAATCTTAACTGTCCTTGGCTTGTCAGCCTGTTAAATTTATAAGTCTGTCTGGAGGTCCATTTTCTGTTTCAAGCCATGGACTTTGGCTACCAACACGTTGATGTTGTTAAAGACAAGTTTTAACATGATGAGCAGGAATAAAAGTATTTCCAGAACAAAAAGGGCTAGCATGATAAAGCTATATATGCCATTCTTGATGCTTGACCAGAATAGAAATACTGAACACAGGCCATGCATAATTTTATGAGCAGTATCTGCAGCATCAATGCTCATCAGAGCAGCGTTCTTGAAATTCATAAGCTCACTGTGTAAAGTTAAAACATCCAGAGAGGTGTTAGAATTATGCCAAATATACTGCAAATGTCTTTAAATGTTTTCCTAATTATAATGACTATCATTGTACATGTTAGAAGTAACACAAATCCAATGGTATTTGGCATAACACTCAAGATGGCTCCTTACTCTTAAACTCTGAACCTCCTTCCAATAATTTGAATAGGATAAAGAGCATCAATATGTTGTTCCAAATGCCTATCTAAATCCTCTTGTATACTCAACACATTGGTAATATTTTTTGCTAAATGATTATCAAAAGTAGCTGTCTTATCTTCTTGTGTCAAAGCAATTGCAGAAGCAGTGGTACTAGCAATTAATGAAATTAAAGGTGTTATACTAGCAATAATCAAGCCCACTATCCTCTTGCTTCTGCTTAAGTCTGACTCATTTCTTCCAAACTTGCAAGTATTTTTAAATAGCAAGGTTCTGTGATACTCAGGGCAATAAAAAAAAAAAATCTGGTTGATAGACCTCCATAATGGACATGCTGGACTTCTAAACACTAACACAATAAGAAAGTGTACAATCAATGCAACTTACATTAAATAGTGTGGAAGAAACAAAAGTATTTTTAATTTTACAATTGAAAGGACCTTAACACTTGTGCTAACACTTTTTTGAAATCCAGATCCTGCCCCAACTTTATCTCTTGCTAACATAACATCATAGAGAACTGCAGCTAACTTCCAAATATGTCTCTGAAAATGTCCAGAACCAGACTTCCAAATGAAGACTGTTATTTCCAATATTGGATTGATTTCTAGACCAGTCCATGGTTGAGTCCAAATAACTGGTCACATTTAAGAAAAATACAAGAGTCATTATAACTTCTCTTTTTGATTCTCTGTTCTACAAGGTCTAAAAACTTGAGGCAAGGAGCTTGTCCCATCAGGGGTATAGGAAAGCAATGGCAGGTCAGGAACATATGTCCAATATAGCTTCCCAGTAACCATTGTCAGGGCACTCAGCAAGCTCACAGGTCAGAATCATTCTTTGTCCTGGCCTCAGTATGTCTCACCCAACTCTGGCAGCCAACATGCTCCTTCAGCATGCTGCAGAAAACACACAAACATGCCCTCTTCCCCATATTTAATACCTGATTGGGATCATGCCTTATGCCAGCAAGTGGATCCTTCCCTTTCACCTATGCATAAGTAAGCCTAGTTGTAGAGTGCTATAGACACTCAGCAGAAAGTTCCTTGGCATCCAATTTAAAAAAAAAATAAAAAAAAAAAAATAAAAGAACATGATTTAAATTAATTTGTTGTGTATGGGGATATATCTCCCCCTTTTTTATTTTATGAAGATATTTTTTTACATTTCCATGGGCCCCTTCCTCAGTCCTTGACAATTATAAGAAATCCCAGTTACATGGGTAATGTTAAATTGCTGCCAAAAAGTCTCAAATGTTCAACTGCAATGGCCAGTTCCATTATCTGGGTTTTTTTGTTTGTTTGTTTTTTCTTTTTTAAATTATTATTATTGAATGCTTTATTTATCTACATTTCATTTGTTACTCCTTTTCCCCATTACTCTTCCCTGAAATCCCTTATCCATCCTCCCTCCTCCTATTTCTATGTGGGTGTGCCCCCACCTACCCACCCACTCCCAACTCCCCATCATCAAATTCCCCCTCACTGGGGCAACCAGCCTTCAAGGGATCAAGGTCCTCCTCTCCCACTGATGCCAGACAAGTCCATCCTCCTCTACACATACAGTTGGATACATGGGTCCCTCCATGTATGTTCCCAGGCTAGCTGTTTAGACACTGGGAGCTATGGTTGGTTGTTATTGTCACTCTCCCCATGGGGCTGCAAGATCCTTCAACTCCTTCAGTCTTCTCTCTAACTCCTCCTCTGGGGACCCTGTGATTAGTTTGATGGTTAGCTGTGAGCATCCGCTTCTGTGTATGTCAGCCTCTGGGAGAGCCTCTCAGGAGACAGGTATCTCAGGCTCCTGACAGCATGCACTTCCGGACATTCGCAACAGTGTTTGCAAATGGTGATTGCACCTGGGATGGATCCCCAGGTGGGGTGGTCTCTGGAAGGTCCCTCCTCCAGTTTCTGCCCCACACATTGTCTCATATTTGCTCCTATGAATTTTGTTACTCCTTCTAAGAAGGACCAAAGTACCCACACTTTGATCTTTCTTTTTCTTGGGCTTCATGTGGTCTGTGAGTTATGTCTTGAGTATTGTAAGATTTGGGGCTAATATCCACCTATCAATGAGTGCATACCATGTCTGGCAGTCTTTAAATTGAGTATTTTTGAGTTCAAAGTTTATAAAATTTTCAGATCAGACCCATAGGAACTCAGCAGTTTAAATGTACTAATGAAGTACCAGAAGCATCAGACAATGTGATAACCTTCATAGTCTTTCAACAAACATCCTTTTTCAGTAAATGTCTGACTCGGCCCTTTTGCAGGAGTGTCTTGTTAAGTTTGTCTTGATCTTTCCATCATCTGGAACACTTGCTTTTCTCTAAAAACACAAAACTTAAAAGTATCATACAGAAATATTTCAGCATTAGCACATGTACGAAGTTGTGCAGTTTATACAAATGATGTCATGGTTATTGTGCCATAGCACAATTTCTTTAATCAACAGATGTTGTTGATTTTTGAGTCCATGACAGAGTAGATGAGAGGATTACTTTGAACTGAAGGAATAAATTGTCACAGTAAGTTATAAATCCCCAATCTATGCCATTTTAAATTAGATCATTGTCAGTGTATCCAGTTGTATACTATACTGACATATCACATTTAGACATTAATTGGCATTAATCACTTTTCTTCTTCAATTTAAAACAATATCACATTGTCTCTGTGATATGTGTGTTTATTTGAATTGTTTCCTATGACAAAAGGGACTTGGACTCTGTATTGGCAAGCTTATAATTAACATGTAATATAGATAATAAGTTTAACATCATTTATTTTTGTATATCCACAGTTTACTCTGTTTCTTGGATATCTTTTCTTGATGATCCATCATTTTTCTTAACATGATTATCTTGTCCTGTGGTCTCAAGATTTCTTAGTTGGATGTTTTTCTTCTTTTGGAAAGATAAAATGAAAACCCTACCCTAATCCTAACTGTGGGTCCTTTCATTGATAAGCAGGCTATATCTTCCCTAGGGCAAAATGCATTTGGCATCTGAAAAGCATTACCTTTTAAAACAAGATTAAATTCATTTTAGTTTTTTACTATTGAAACTAAATCTACTTAGAATGTGAATAAATATACCTATATTTGCCTTGGCTAGCTTCTGAATTTGACACTCTTCTTTCTAATATTAGGAATTTATTCTATTTTGAGTCACCCAAAAAATACAATATCTCCTTCACATATGGTGAATACATACCACATGAAATGATGGCTTCCTTAATTTTTTTTAAATGTGCATATCTGTGGGATGCCATCCTGCCCCAGGACCACAAAGCCTGCCTGCCTCCTAGGAGGTTCATCCTAACCAGGGACACAGGAGGTCTGCCCTAATCAGGGACATGGGAGGACTGCCCTAACCAGTGACACAGGAAGCCTGCTCTAAGTACAGAGGAGCCCCACCCCTAACCAAAGACAGCACTGTCTGCCTCCCAGGAGGCCTACTCTAACCCATGTCACAAAGCTCTACTTCCTTCAAAGAGGCTGGCTCCAGTCAGAGACAACCAGGCCAGTTAACAGCAGAAACATCCAGATGCTGAAAGGCAAGTGCAAGAACATAAGAAACAGACACTAATGTAATTTGGCACCATCAGAACCCAGTTCTCCAACCACAGCAAACTTTGAATAACCTAATACACCTGAAAGCACGATTGACATAATCCCATCTCATGAACATGATAGGATAGAGACCTTTATAAAATAATTCCCTCAAAGAAATACAGGAAAAGACAGGCAAACAAGTAGAAGCCCTTAAAGAGGAAACAAATAAATCCCTTAAATAAAAACAGGAAAATACAATCAAGCAGGTGAAGGAATTAAACAAAACAGCACAACACCTAAAAAAGGAAATAGAAATAATAAATCACAAATTTCTTTATTTCCATCTTAAGAGACAACCACAGAAAGAGACCAGGAGTCACAGATGCTAACATCACTAACAAGATACAAAAAAACAGAAGAGAAAACTTTCAAGCATAGAAGATACCATAAAAGATATTGACACATCAAGGAAAACAAGGCTACAGCACATATATAGCAAAGGACTGCCTTGTCTGACCTCATTGGGAGACTATGTGCCTAATCCTGTAGAGACTTGATATCCCAGGGTGGGAGGATATCAGAGGGTAGGGCTGTCCTCTCAGAGGCCATGGAGAAGGGCAGGGAAGAACTCTGAGAGGGAGGACAGAGAAGGGACAATATTTGGGATATAAATAAGTGAAATAATTAATAGAAAAAGAATTATTTTTTTGAACTGTAGATGTAGCTCAGTAATAAAGCACTCCAGAATCATACAGACACACACACACACACACACACACACACACACTTGTGTTCTAGGCCTCTGTTGATCTTTGAATTTTTTTCATTGACATAAATACTAATTGAAATCCACAACACTCACCTATCGTAACCAGGAAATATAAGTACCTGCTGGGGTACCATATATCCCACTAGCTAGCATGACAGTAATCTAGACAGAAGCCTACAGTAGTATTACATATCTCATTATAACAGCTAATCATCACATCAATTTTGAATTTGAGAAGCAGCCAAAGATTACATCTGTCTATCTATACTTTCTTGCCATCAAGCATCACTAAACCAGCTTCCTGACTACTCATCTCAGAAACCTTTGAAGACTCCTTCTGGAAGTAGGCTACAGCATTAACTTGTTGATTCTGGTCCATTTCTGAATTTAGAATTGTTTGTTCTGATGAGCATCAATAAGACCCTCCTCCCCAAGATCATATACAGGTTTTATAATAGAGTCTGACCTACTGGGGTTCATTTTGTTATTCTGTCATTCAAAGTTCTTTTCACACAACATCACCAATTCATCATCTTTGACCCAAGCATTTGCATAATTCCATGCCATTATATTATTGTGATATAACTTCACTAATACCATAAAGAAATTGAGTACATTTTTATAGATCTATTTATTTTCATTTGTGTATGAAGGTTTTCCCTATACAACACTTAAGTATAATTCTGGTACCTATGGAGAACATCATATCTCCTGGAACTAGAGTAGAGATGGTGGTGGGCCACTATATGGGTGTTAGAAATTGAACCCAATCCTCTAGAAGAGCAATCAGTACTCTCAAACACTGAGTCATCTGTCCAGCACCCCAATACCAACCACCATTGGGGAAATTCATTTATTTTCGAAATAGATTGGTTGGTGAAAATTATCACAAAGAACAGTTTACCAAAACAGATTGGTGCTTCTGTCAAGGAAAATGATCTCACTGTTTTTTATTCTAAATTAACATTGAAAATTTGTCATAAAAGAGAAGAAATAGTCTTCAGTGTTTAGAGACCTTTATCAAGAACAATACATGGGTTAAGAAAAAAGAAATGATAGTGAGATTCAAAAACCAGTAGACTACAAATAAGTAGAAGAAAATAGAGTGTGTTTTGTGGAAGAAATGTTTACTAGCGATAATGATGATCTTAACTTCTCAATCTCCCTATAACTGGGAGAGATTGATGAGACTAGAGTAGATTAATGCCCTGAGGAATCTGGAGTGAAAAGTAGTTGGTTAGGCTGCTCCTGGGATCAGGACTACTGATCAAAAAACACTTCAGTCTTACTCCCATGACAACCTGTGAAGCATTGGACTCTTGAGAATAGAGTAAGGAGGGCCCAAGAATCATCACCTCAGGAGCAGGCAACTTGGGGAGTTATATACTAAACCCCCAGACTCTAAGTGAGGGGAATAAGAGAAGAGATGTGTTCAGGATGGTAGACTGAACACAACTACTGTAGCATGGAAAGCAGAAGCTGCTGCAGGGTCCTGTAACAGGGAGCCTCTTCACATCCTCCAGAAAGGGTAAGTAAGCCAGGAAAGGACCTGCAAGTTCAGAGAGAGAAAGGATGGAGTCCTGATCTCTGAGTGGTGGGGCAACAGAGTCCCTATCCTGTAATCCAATAGTAGTCTCTGACTACTTTTTTCCTTTCTTTTCTTTCCTTTTAATTTCTTTCTTTATCTTTTCTCTTGTTTTTAAAACTCATCATCTTCAGAACTTGGCATCTCTCAGTTCTTCAATTAGATTAAAAACTGGGAACTGTAATCAGGACACAAGAGAGAAATAAGGCTGAAGTCTAGACTGAGCAGTGAGTGACAAACAAGGTCACTTATACTAAAGTCTATATCCAGCTTCCCCAAACGACAATAAATTCCAAATACTATTGTTTTATATTTGATTTTATTATATATATATATATATATATATATATATAATATAATGTCAAAGACACAATTTTTTAATTTTTATTAACTGTAAATCCTACTGAATTCCAATTAACATAAATTAAAAACATGATTTACATGTGCTCATGATGGCATTGTTTTACACTGATATACTGTCCATGAACTTGTAACCATTTCTTTGAGAGATAAACAAGAATAAAAGGATATAAATATTTGGGAAGAGGAAAAATACTGCTTTTATGCAACTTTTGTTTCCTCTAGAAAAGAAATATTTTTAAGACAGTACCAATGAGAAATTGTAGAAATTAATTATACTTTAGAAAAAATGAATAATATAAAAGAAAAATGAAATAAAATAAAAATATAAGGTAATTTTAACTAGCAGTAATTGTTTATTTGATACAATACAAAATGAAGAAAGTCACAGAGCTTTTAAAGGGAGCACAAGGTGAGTTACACATAGTAGCACCTGTAATCCCAGCCCTTCAGATGGAGAGGCAGGAGGATCATGAGTTTCAAGTTATCTTCCGACACACAGTCAGTTTGAGGCCAGCTTGGATTATATAAAACTCTAATTCAAAAAGTAAAGAAATAAATAGAAATTAGAAGCAGCAACACTTGTTAAAGTAAATGTATACAAAAGGAAACAACAAAAATGAGAACAATAAAAATCAGATCAACAGGTGATCATATGCTAGAAAATACATGTTCAAGTTCATAATATAGAGAAATAATCATATCTGCTTAAAAGAACTCAAGATATTAATAGTTATAAGAGCATCACAGCACAACATCCTGAAACTTTATTTTTTTATTAATTACATATAAGTGTGAGTGTGTATTTGTGCTCATATGTGTGGGATATTATAGAGGACAGAAAAAGGAGTCCAATCCACTGCAGTTGAAATTACAGATCTTTGTGAGCCCCCTGGTGTGAGTGAGTACAAAGAACTCAACTCCAGTCCTGAAGAACAACAAGCACTCTTGCCCACAGAGATGTCTCTCCAACCACCCAGTGCAAATTTCTAAGGCCAATGTAAGATGTAAATAATAGAAGAAATGGTCCATTTGTGAGTGAAAGACTTGATCCAAATGTGCCTCGATTTTTTCCAAAATTTCATCCATATGTTACTGTAAAAATTGTGCTGTGATGTTCTTATACTTATTAATATCTTGAGATCTTGTAAGAAAATATGATTATATTATGAACTTACACAAAAATTCTGAAAATCTACAAAATGAGTGCACGAATGCAAATTCAAATTGAAGGGAACAGAGAAAGGAATGAAATTTAATATGTATTAAATTTACTGATCTTCACACAAAAATAATCAGAAATATAAACAGTAGATTCCCAGAATAGAATTGTGCTGTTTGTGAGTGTGTCCATGTGCACACACATATGTGCCTATGTGTGTCCAGTATATGACAAAAGAGGCATAATAATCATTTGTTGAGAAAGTAAAACCTTTGCTTGACTATTCAAAATAAATGTAGTTACTTATCTCTCATTAATAAAAAATCAATTCCATGTAAACTAGTTATGCTATAAACCAAAAACTAAATCATTAAGAATTGATAGTGACTGAAAACTCAATATTGATAAAATTTTCTCATCATTGATTCTATACATGTTACTTGTTTGAATAATGCAATATATGTTTTAAATATATATGATTAAGTAGATATTTCACAGCCTGTAAAAAAAAAAAAAACCACCATAAATTGGAGAAAAGACAGCAAAAACAATCAATGTTTAAGGTTTTTTTTTCTATCTGGATTTTTGTAAAAGTCTTATTGAGAATTCAGTACGTACAAAAGACCACAATATTATGTGTGAGACCTATATCACTACCTTAAGCCTAGAAAACAATGAATAATTTTTATTTTCCCCTAATCTACAGGCAGATGCTGAAAACAAGACACTCCATAAAATGGGTACTAAGCATGCAACCAACAACTCAGAGTTCCAAGTGTCTGAGTTCATTCTACTGGGATTCCCAGGCATTCATGAGTTCCAGCACTGGATCTCTTTGCCTATGGCTCTGCTTTACATTGTAGCTCTTGGTGCTAATCTCCTGATCTTGATCACCATCTACCTTGAGCCTAACCTGCATCAACCATTGTATCAGTTTCTTGCTATCTTGGCTGCAGTAGACATTGGCTTGGCTACCACCAGCATGCCCAAGACCCTGGCCATCTTGTGGTTTGATGCCAAAACTATCAGCCTCCCTGAGTGTTTTGCTCAGATCTATGCTATCCACACTTTTATGTGCATGGAGTCAGGCATCTTCCTATGCATGGCAATAGATAGATATGTAGCCATTTGTTATCCCCTTCAGTATCCTTCCATAGTCACTGAAGCTTTTGTAATTAAAGCCACACTGTCTATGCTGCTCAGGAATGGCCTGTTAACCATCCCAGTGCCTGTACTAGCTGCTCAGAGACAGTACTGCTCCAGGAATGAAATAGAGCACTGCCTTTGCTCTAACTTGGGAGTCATTAGTCTGGCCTGTGATGATATCACTGTTAACAGGTTCTACCAGTTGGCATTAGCCTGGCTTATGACTGGAATTGACATGATTCTGGTCTGTGCTTCCTATGCTTTGATTATTCGCTCAGTGATGAGGCTGAACTCTACTGAGGCAATATCTAAGGCCCTCAGTACCTGCAGCTCCCACCTCATCCTCATTATGTTTTACTACACAGCTATTGTTATATTATCTGTCACTCACCTAGCAGGAAGAAGGGTTCCCCTCATCCCTGTTCTCCTCAATGTGTTGCATATTGTCATCCCTCCATCCCTTAACCCCATGGTATATGCCCTTAGGACACAGGAGCTGAAGGTGGGCTTCCGGAAGGTTTTTGACTTGAGTCATTATGTGTCCAGGAAGTAAACTGACTGTATGTGAAAGAACTCTAAAGATAGTATTTTCAGGAGAAAGCAACTATAAATTTTAATCTCAAAACACATTTTTAAAATTTGGTATCTCCCCATTTACAGGGCATCCACTGGAGTTCATCTACTTTGAATAGTACATTCCATATGTAAATTATGTCTCAAAACTTTTCATAAATTTTTCTTCTCACTTCTTGTGATAGCCTATGATGCAAGTACTGTTCTTTGTAACTTCTGCAGACATGGAAAATGAATCAGAAAATTTTCCCAAGGTTGACTAGGAAGTTAAAATCTGAGATTTGAACCGAAATAGTGTCCAGAGTCTCTGTTCTTAACCCTTCCTCTCCATTCATATCATTTTTAGATTTCAATAGTAAGTTAAGGTAGTAAAAGAAGTTAACATTTATAGACTCATTTTTAGTAAAATTCCCTTTAGAGCATGGCAGTAGAGGTGATTGGCAGCAATGGAATAATCAGTTCTACAACTATCAAGAAGAGGAAGATGGAAGCTAGAGAGGTTGCTCAGTGGTTAAAGGCACTTGTTACTCTTGTAGAGGACCAGGATTTTATTCCAAGAACCAACATAATGGTTCACAGCTGTGTTTAATTCCAGTACTAGGGGATCTGATGCCCTCTTCTGGGATCCTTGAGCATGCACCTGGTACCCAGAAGCATATACAGACAAAACCCTCATATATACAATATAATAAAATAAATTAATTTTTGTAATATTTCTAAAATCAAGAAGGAGGAGGAAGAGAAGGAGAAGAGGAAAATATTTTTGACTACAACTTGACTGAGGAGCAGAGGAAGATCAAGTCCAGTCGATCGATCAGGAGTATGAATATACAGAGCATACAACTCAGAGATACATTGCAGTCTGAGATACACTGGGCAAAGCATTTGAACAGTGTGGAACAGCCATGTTTAATCACATGACAAACACTGAAACCATGAAACTCTTCCAAAAAGTAAAATAACTTATCAAGGAAATTATTACTGTCCAAGTACACACAGGATGCAAAACACAAAAGATGGGCCGTGCAAAAGGAATGACAAATGGCTTTAAAACTCAAGTGCTTACTTACACTTGTTAATCTATAACAAGTTGCTAAGTTCTATGAATGTATGTGGGTTTGGGGGAATAATTTGTTTTCTTAACCTTTACTATGTAATGCTACTTCTTATAAAATGTATTAGAAAACACATTGTTTTTTCACAACCATTCACTAGAAGAAAACTAAAATGTAATCACACTGTAATTTACACCGCTTGAAAGATTTTGCTGGTATATATAAGCTATGGAAGGAAGAATAAAGTGTGAGGGTTGGAGCATCCATCAACTATGTGTATGTGTAAAGTTTGTGTGAGTGGAAGGTTGGAGCACTGTTCCTTCCATCCATGAACCATGTGTATGTATGCATATGTGTAAGGTTTGTGTGAATCATGGTTGGAACACTGTTCTTTTCACCCATCAACTATGTGTATGTATGTATATATGTATGTATGTATGTATGTAAGTATGTATGTATGTATATAATGTATCTATGTATGTAATGTATGTATGTATGTATGTATGCATGTATGTATATATGTATAGCTTGTCTGAGTGTGTGTTGGAGCTTGCTCCATCCACCAATCATGTGTATGTATGTATGTATGTATGTAGTATGTATTATGTATGTATGTATGTATGTTTTTGTATGAAATGTTTGGAGCCTGCTTGCTAGAGCTTTGCTATAACCATTCTATGTGTGAATATGTATATGTCTGTCTCTAGGTGTGTCTGCATGTATATTTGTGTGTATGAGTTATTAGACTCTGCCTTTTGTTTCATCCATTCAGTGTGTGGTGTGTGTGTGTGTGTGTGTGTGTGTGTGTGTGTGTGAATTTTCTATCTTTCTTGACAGCCTCTGGGAGTTAAGAAGAGTTCATAGGTTTTCTGCTGGTCACAGGGAGTACCAGCCCCAGTAAATTAAGCTTTGTTCCCTCATTAAAAAAAAAAAATCTGCTGGGTAATTTCTCTAATCGCTGTCTGCTTTAGGTATCTGAATATACAACTGTCATCAGCTCTAAGCACTGACCACCAAGGGCTGCCTGCTTCAATTTAACCATGACATGGATGCAAAGCCACTCATCAGCAACAAAATAAGATGTTCTTCAAGGCAAGCTATAGTGTAGAGAAACCAGAAGGATTGTGTGTGTGTGTGTGTGTGTGTGTGTGTGTGTGTGTGTGTATGTCTCTGTGTGTGTGTGTGTGTATTCTTTTATACAATAATATATCCTGAACTCACCTTCCCCTCCGTCAACTCCTTCCAGTCCTCCCTACCTCCACACTCCCTAAATCCACTGCCCCTCCATTTCCCTTCAGAAAAGAGCAAAATACAGAAGTTTGTGCAATTGTTCACATTTAAAATAGAAAAATATTCCTGTAAAAAACTGACTTTTCTCTTTCTTTTGAGACTATTAAATGGTTCAATTTCTACAGTGTCATCTGCCAAATATAAAATTACAGGATAAATATTTAAAGAGTAACCTTTAGAAACATAAAAATCTAGACATAATCATGGTCTCTGATTCCAGATAACAGGTTCACCAATTCTTGAGGAAAAAAAAAAAAAAAACAGCAGCAATTCTTCATCAATTATAACTACAGTACTTTTAAATCCTTTGCAAGAACTCACTCTATTGTGCCAGGAAGTTTTCATGAACCCCAGGGGACCACCAAGGAACCACTCCCAATGTAATCACATTAGGGTCTCTTTATTATAAACTTGGACTTGGGCTCTCTTCCCACCCAACCCTGACACAGCAGAATGGGAAGAGGGGGGCAGAGCAGCCTCGAACCCCCAGCAGGAAGAGGTTTTATAGGAAATGGAAGTATTGGGGGAGATGTCTATCCTAGCAAGCATCTAACTGAATGTCTATTCTAAGCTGAAGCAAGATCTTGTACAATCACAAAAGTCTAAAAGTACATCTGAAATGATCAGATTAATCTTTGATTAACTGTTGCTAGGAAGTAGCTAGGGAGTAATTCTGGGCAAGGATAAGCTTCCCTGGTACACGGCTCCTTCCTGGTACATGGGTGTAGCTTGAGTTCTGCTGTAGTTCAAGTTCTCAGGCTTTTTTTTTTTTTTTTTTAAGATGGAGGCTGGTCCTAAGATGGAGTAGGTTTGGCCTCTCAACTCCACAAAACTGATTAGTAAGAGGTGGACATGGTGTATTTTTTTCAGTTCACAAACTCATGAATAAATGCCATGGAGCTCTACAAAGAATAAAAGTATTAAAAATAAAACATTCAACTTGAACTTCTCTAGTAAAATATAAAAGCCCTATGGAGTCTGATATTCACTGGCATTATAAAGAACAAGAGACGTTCTACAGGAAAGTGATGCTTGGCTAGAATAGAGAACTAATAGACTAAATTTGTATGTTATCTGCTTCAATATCCAAGTATGGGTAACAAAGATGACTCAGAACAAAGTGTGTACAAGAGAAGATATTCTGACACAATAGCATGGCATTATGACATACTCTGGGAAATGAACAACTATGCCAGTAATTTGGGAGCCAAAAGTTGTACTATTGACTCAAGAGCAGTTGGATCCTCTTTTCTTTGGAAGAATCAGTTAGGTGGCATGGTCATCCTCTGTGAATAAGGCAAAACTTGACCTTGTGAGTTTATTTAACATTCTTCAATCATACTAAACTATGTTAGTGATGGCCAATCATTGCTCAGCTTATCTATTGCTTTCATGTCTGTGGAAAGGCAGAGGTATCAGAATAGAAAGGCATGTGAAAAAAAGTTGATCATTTCATGGCCTTCGGAGAGCACAGAGAGTAGGAGAAGTTTATAGACAAGACCCTTCAAGTCCATGCTCCTAATAACCTACATCTTTTAACTAGGCCCCACTTCCTAAAAGCTCATGTGCCTATGAACTCATAAATAGATTAATGTGTTGATGATGTTAGTGCTTTCATAATCCAATTAATAAATAGGAACTCCTGAAACTGAAAAGCTCCCTAAGGCAAAAGACACTATCAATAAGACAAAGCAGAAGGCTGCAGAATGGAAAAGTTCTTCTCTAATCCCACATCTGATATAGAAGTAATGTTAATTTCAAAAGTATATAAAGAATTCAAGAAACTAGACATCAACAATAATCCAATTTGAAAAATGGCACACTGATCTAAACAGAGAAATCTCAACAGCAAAATCTCAAATGACTGAGAAACATTTAACAAAGTGTTCAACATCCTTAGCCAACAAAGGCAAATCTATCAGAATGATTAAAATCAAAAACACAAGTGAAATCTCATGCTGGTGAGGATGTGGAGCAAGGGGAACATGCTTCCATTTCTGGAGGGAATACAAACTTATACAGCTACTTTGGAAATCAATATGTTGGTATCTTGAAAACTGGGAATCAATCTACCCCAAGACCCAGGTATACCACTATTAAGCATATACCTAAAGGACACTCCACCACACCACAAGAACACTTGCTCAACTATGTTCTTAGCAGCTTTATTTAATAAATCCAGAAACTGGAAATAACCTAGATGTCCCTCAACAGAAGAATGGATAAAGAAAGTGTGGTACATTTACACAATAGAGTATTCCTTGGCTGTTAAAAACAATGACACAATGAATTTTGCAGGCAAACTAGGGCTAATGCAGACTGAGAAAAATAAACATGTCATGTACTCACTTATAAGTGATATTAGCTGTAAAGTTAAAGATAACTATGCTACAATCCACAGATTGAGAGAAGCTAAATAACAAGGAGGGCTCAAAGGGGAAAGCATAGATCTCTCTGTGAAGGAGAAATAAAACAGGCATCTTGTGTGGATGCAGGATGGGGTATGATTGATGGGTGTGTGCTGTGGGAACAGGAGGGATCAGGTGAAGGGGAGGATTGAAAAAGAGAGTACTGGGAGAGACAACTGGAGTTGGTGGGTATGGGTCATCTCTGGGTCAAGCTAGAAACCTAGAGCAATGGAAATGCCCAAGAATCTATGAGGGCGACCCTAGCTAAGACTCCTAGCAATGAGGATACAAAGCCTGAACTGGCCATCACCTGTAACAAGGCAAGACTTCCAGTGAAGGGATTGGGATGCCAATCCAGCCACAAAATTTCTGTCCTACAATTTTTGTCCTGACTAAAAGACTGGGGTAAAGGTAGCACAGAAATTGTGGGATTCGCCAACCAATGCTAGTCCAGCTTAAGGTCCATGCCATGAGAGGGAGCCCATCACTGACACTGCCTGGAGATCCAGGAGCCAGAGGCTAGGATAACCCAAAATCTAGGATTAAAATGAATCCTAATTATATTCTGCTATACTCATAGGTTGTTGCCTAGACCCACTGTTATCAGAGGAGCTTCACCCACAACTGATGGAAACAGACTAACAGCCAAATATTAGGTGGAGCTCAGCAAATTCTGTGAAAAGAGGAAGGAAAGATTATAGGAGTCATAGGGGTCAAGGACTCCACAAGAAAACCCATAGAATCAGCCAACCTGGGATCATAGGGCCTCAACAGGGACTGAACTGCCACCTAGAGACCCTACACGGGACTGACCTAGGCCCTCTGCATATACTTTACAGTTATGTAGCTTGAGTCTCTTCACAGTGGAAGCAAGGGCTGTCTCTGACTCTTCTGACTACTTTAGGGACCCTTTCCTCCTACTGAGTTTCTTCAGCCAACGTCCATAAAAGGGAGTTGCTTAGTCTTACATCAACTTGATATGTCATAGTTGGTGATATCTTTCAGGAGTCATCTAGGAAAGGCGAAAGACATGTGGGGAACTTTCCTGGAAATGATAGCATCATTTTTAGATAGCTGCAATGGATAATTCTGAATTGCAAGGCTTCCAGATCTCATCTCAGATTGATTCTTGCAGATTAGATATGCCTTCCCTGTCTTTATAAAATTAATCTAATGATCACTGGGCATTAACCCACAATATTGAGCAGATTTTTTTTTAGGTCAATGAAGATATATTGTCTTGTAGTAGTGCAATAGATGATTTCTTAATTCCTAATGATGATTCTATAAAAATTCCTAGAACTACACTACTTTTAAGCCCTTTACAATAGGACTATAATTAACTCCCTCTGTGATATGAATATTGCAATTAGAACTCTTCGAGTCTTCATGTGTCACTGACCAAATCAGGATCAGACAGGAGCCTAGCATGACTGTCCTCTGAGAGGCTCCATTCAGCAGCTGACTGAGACAAACACAGTCACTAAACCCAAACATGGGATGGAGGTCACCTACCCTATAGAATACTATGGAAAAGCATTGAAGGAACTGAAGGGGATTGTGAACCCAAGAAAACAACACCATCAATTAACCTGGATCACTGGAGCTCCTAGAGATTGAGCACCTACCAAAGAGGATATACAAGCAGGTTTAAGGCCACAGCATATATGCAGAAAAGAATTGCCTTGTCTGGCCTCAGTGGGAAAGAATGTCCCTAATCCTAAAGAGAATTGATGTCCCAGGGTGGGAGATACTGGGGGACTGGGGAAGCTGCCATTTCAGAGGCAAAGGGAGTGGATATTAGGGAAGAACTCTGCAAGGGGAACCAGGAGGGAGGCAAAATTTGGAATTTAAATAAATAAAATAATTTATAGAAAGAAATAAAGAGAGAAAGAGAGAGAGAGAGAGAGAGAGAGAGACGAGAGAGAGAGAGAGAGACAGAGAGAGAAGAGAGA
This sequence comes from Mastomys natalensis, assembly GCA_021653895.1. NCBI lineage: Eukaryota > Metazoa > Chordata > Mammalia > Rodentia > Muridae > Mastomys > Mastomys natalensis. The sequence continues at coordinate 619,594 of JAJTUV010000929.1, read as the reverse complement.
GAGGAAGGAAGGAAGGGAAGGAAAGAAAGAAAGGAAGGAAGGAAGGAAGGAAGGAAGGAAGGAAGGAAGGAAGGAAGGAAGGAAGGAAGGAAGGAAGGAAAGGAAAGAAAGAAAGAAAGAAAGAAAGAAGAAAGAAAGAAAGAAAAGAAAGAAAGAAAGAAAGAAAGAAAAGAAAAAACAATTTCAGAGCTGTATGTGTAACTCAGTAAAAAATCACTCCAAAAACAGAGAGAGAGGGAGAGAGACAGAGAGAGAGAGAGAGAGAGAGAGAGAGAGAGTCAGACACACACACACACACACACACACACACACACCACACACACACACACATTCTGGGCTTTTATTGATATTTTCATTTTTTACATTGGCATAAATACTAATTGAAAACCAGAATATGTACCTATCCTAACCAGAAAATATCAGTACCTGCTGGGGTACCATATAACCCATTAGCTAGCTCCATAGTTGTCTGGACAGACAGCTACAGTAGTCTATATCTCTCGTTGTCACTGTTAATCATCACATCAACTTTGAATTTAAGAAGCAAGCAGACAAGGATTACATCTGTCTACGAATACTTAGCATCTAGCATCACTAGATCGGTTTCCTGACTATTCATCTCAGAAACCCTAGAAGACTCTCCCAGGAAGTAGGCTAGAGCATTAACTTGTTGATTCCAGTGTACCTCTGCATTTAGCAGTATTCTGATGAGCATCAACAAGACCCTCCCCTAGGTCATACAAATTTGTTACAATAAACTCTGACCTACTGGGGTTCATTTTGCTACTCTGTCATTCATTTCACACAGCATCACCTTTGACCCACACATATGTCTAATACCATTGCTTTACACTCTTGTCATTTAATTCCACTTATAGAATAAAGAAATTGAGTACATTTTAAAGATCTATTTCTTTTCATTTGTGTATGAAAAGCTTGCCTATACAACACTTAAGTATATGTCTGGTGCCTGTGAACAACATCAGATCCCCTGCGACTAGAGTTAGAGACAGTGGTAGGCCAACATGTGAGTGTAGGGAATTAAACCCAAGTCCTCAAGAAAAGCAATCAGTGCTCTTAAACACTGAGTCACCTGTCCAGCACCCCAATACCAACCACCATTGAGTATATTCATTTATTTTCAAAACAGATTGGTTGGTGAAAATTATCACAAAGAACAGCCTTTACCAAAACAGATTAATGCATCTGTCAGGAAAATAATCTCATTGTTCTTTATTCTAAATTAGTATTCAAAATTTGTCATAAAAGACAGGAAATAGTCTTCAGCATTTTGAGGCCTTTATCAAGAACAATACATGGGTTAAGACAAAGTAATGGTGGTAAGATTTAAAAGACTTCAGAGCTCAAAAGAGGAAGTAAAATAGACTATAGATTTTAGAAGAGATATTGACTAAAAATAGCGATCATATCATTCAAAACCTTGCTATAATTAGTGGAGGGTGATTGATGAGACTGGAGTGAGTTAATGTCTGAAGAACCTTGAGTGTTAGAGTCTCTTAGGCTGTTCCTAGGACCAAGGCTACTTGCCAAAATCTCTTGAGTCATATTCCCAAGGTAACATGTAAAGCATTGAGCTCTTGAGATTAGAGTAAGGAGGGTCCAAGAATCATCATCTCAGAAGCAGGCAACTTGGGGAGTTATACTAAACCCCCAGACTCTAGGTGTGAGCAATAAGAGAATGGATGTGTTCAGGATGGTAGGCTGAACACAGGTCACTGTAACATGGAAAGCAGAAGCTGCTGCAGGACCCTGTAACAGAGAGCCTCTTCACACCCTCCTGAAGGGGCAAGTAAGTCAGGGAAGGGCCTGCAAGTTCAGAAGGGAAAGGACTGAGTCCCTGCCTTATAATTCAGTCCTAATCTCTGAGTGGTGAGGCAACAGAGTTCCTATCCTGTAGTTCAAATCTGGTCTCTGACTACAAATCTCATCTCTGGCTTCCACAACTGGTGGTGGTGGTGGTGGTGGTGGTAATTGTAGTGGTGCTTCTAGTTGTTGTTGTTGTTTCCTTTTCTTTTTTCTTTTCTTTCCTTTTCTTTTCTTTTTTTGTTTTTAAAATTTATCATCTTCAATACTAGCTTTCACTCAGCTCTTTACTTAGATAAGGACTGGAAACTGTAATCAGGAAGCAAGAGAGAAATAAGGCTCAAGTCTAGACTGAGCAGTCAGTGACAGACAAGGTGATTTATAGTAAAGTCTATATCCAGTTTCCCAAGAACAATAAAAATAAATTCCAAATACTATTGTTTTATATTTGATATAGTATACATAATATGAAAGACAATTTTTAAAATTTGTATTAAATATAAATCCTACTGAATTCCAATTAACATAAGTTAAAAACATGATTTACATGTGCTCATGATGGCATTGTTTTACACTGATATACTGTCCATGAACTTGTAACCATTTCTTTGAGAGATGAAACAAGAATAAAAGGATATAAATATTTGGGAAGAGGAAAAATACTCATTTAAACAACTTTTGTTTCCTCTAGAAAAGAAATATTTTAAAAACAGTACCAATGAGAAATTGTAGAAATTAATTATACTTTAGAAAAATAGGTGACATAAAAGAAAAAAAATGAAACAAAATAAAAATAACTAGCAATAATTGTTTATTTGATACAATACAAAATGAAGAAAGTCACAGAGCTTTTAAAGGGAGCACAAGGTGAGTTGGGCATGGTAGCACAAGCCTGTAATCCCAGCCCTTGAGATGAAGAGGCAGGAGGATCAGGCATTTGAAGTCATCTCCAGATACAGAGTCAGTTTGAGTTCAGCATGGATGATGTGAGACTCTAACTCAAAAAGTAAACAAATAAGTAGGAAATAGAAGCAGCAACACTTTTTAAGGTAAATGTATACAAAAGGAAATAACAAAAATGAGAACAATAAAAATCAGCTCAACAGGTGATCGTATGCTAGAAAACACATGTTCAAGTTCATAATATAGAGAAATAATGATATCTACTTAAAAGAACTTAAGATATTAATAGTTATAAGAACATCACAGCACAACATTCTGAAACTTTATTTTTTATTACTTACATATAAGTGTGAGTGTGTATTTGTGTTCATATGTGTGGAAGAGTTCTAAGAGGCCAAATAGGAAGTCAAGGCCACTGGAGCTAGACTGCAGATCTTCGTGAGCCTCCTGACATGAGTGAGTACTGAGAACTCAATTACAGTCCTGAAGAACGGCAAGCACACTTGCCCACGGAGATGACTCACTAGCCACCCAATGCAAATATTTAATCTGAATGTAAAAAGATGTAAATAAAAAAGAAATGGTCCATGTTTGTGAATGAAAGATTTGATGCAAACGTACCTCTTCCAAAATTCATCCATAGGTAACCCCAAACAAAACACTGCTATTTTATGAGTTGACATAGAATTTCTGAAGTTTGTCTAAAAGTGAGTACATGCCTGGGAATTAAAATTGAGAAGAGTGAAAGGAATGAAATTTGGTATCTACTAAACTTACTGATATTTATACAAAATTAATCAGAAATAGACACTATATTCACATAAAAAAAATATGCTGTGTGTCCATGTGTGCACAAATGTGTGTCTACACATGTCTTCACTATATGACAAACGAGGCATAATCATTTGAAGAGAAAGCAGAATCTATGCCTCATTATTTAAAATAAATTTGGTTATATACCTCTCATTAATAGAAAACACAAGTAGTTCCATGTAAACTACTTGTGCTATAAACCCAAAACTCATTAGAATCATTAAGAATTAAGAGCCAAAAAATAAATTAACAAACGGATAGACAGATAGGTGAATAAATAAATAAATTCATTAATTAAAATAATTAAGAGCCATTTAGAAATGAATACTGATAAAATTTTCTTGATGAAAGAATAATATTCTATACATGTTACTTGTTTCAATAATACAATATACAAGTTTAACATACATATGATTGAGTAGATAGTTCACATCCTGTAAAAAAACACCAAACAGAAATTGAGGAAAACATAACAAAACAATCAATGTTTTTGAGGTTTTTGATCCTATCTGGATTTTTTTCTAAAACTCTTATTGAGAATTCAGCATGTTCAAAAGACTATAAGATCATGGGTGAGACCTATATCACTACCTTAACCTAGAAAACAATGGTTGCTTTTGTATTATATGTGCTTTTTATTGGTTATTTTATTTATTTACATTTCAAATGTTATTCCCCCTTCCTGGTTTCCCCGCTGCAAACCCCCATCTCATCCCCCTACCCCTTGATTCTATGAGGGTGCTCCCTTACCCATCCACAGACTCCAACCTCACAGCCCTAGCATTCTCCTACATTGGGGCATTGAGACTCCACAGGACTGAGGGCTCCCCTCCCATTGATGTCAGATAAGGCAATCCTCTTCTACATATTCAGATGAAGCCATGGGTCCCTCCATGCATACTCTTAGGTTGGTGGTTTAGTCCCTGGGAGCTCTGGGAGATCTGGTTGGTTGATACTATTGCTCTTCCTATGGGGTTGAAAACACCTTCAGCTCCTTTAGTACTTCCTCTAACTCCTTCATTGGGGTCCCAGTGCTCAGTCAGGTGTTTGGCTGTGAGAATCTACATCTGTATTGGTCAGACTCTAGCAGAGCCTCTCAGGGCACAGCTAAACTAGGCTCCCATCAGCAAGCACTTCTGGGCATTAGCAATACTGTCTGGATTTGGTGTCTACAGATGAGATGGAGCCCTAAGTGCAGCAGTCTCTGGATGGCCTTTCCTTCAGTATCTGCTCCACTTTTTATCCCTGCATTTCCTTTATACAAGAACAATTCTGGGTTAATATTTTTAACATGGGTGGGAGGTCCCATCCCTCAACTGGAAGGCATGCTTAACCTTGGATATGGGCTCTACAGGTTCTCTCTGCCATTTATGGGGTATTTCAGCTAAGGTCATCCTCATTGTGTCCTGGGAGCCTCTTGCTTTCCTGGCATCTGGGACTATCTCTAGTTCCTCATCCCCACTGTTATACAACTCCATTCAATTTCCTGACAATGAATTTTTTCTGTTATCCATCAATCTACAGGCAGATGCTGAGAACAAGACACTCCATGAAATGGGTACTGCCCTGCTTGAAACCAACAGCTCAGAGTTCCAAGTGTCTGAGTTCATTCTACTGGGATTCCCAGGCATTCATGAGTTCCAGATCTGGTTGTCCTTACCTATGGCTCTGCTTTACATTGTAGCTCTTGGTGCTAATCTCCTGATCTTGATCACCATCTACCTTGAGCCTAACCTGCATCAGCCTATGTATCAGTTTCTTGGTATCTTGGCTGCAGTAGACATTGGCTTGGCTACCACCAGCACACCCAAGATCCTGGCCATCTTGTGGTTTGATGCCAAAACTATCAGCCTCCCTGAGTGTTTTGCTCAGATCTATGCTATCCATACTTTTATGTTCATGGAGTCAGGCATCTTCCTATGCATGGCAATAGATAGGTATGTAGCTATTTGTTATCCCCTTCAGTATCCTTCCATAGTCACTGAAGCTTTTGTAATTAAAGCCACACTGTCTATGCTGCTCAGGAATGGCCTGTTAACCATCCCAGTGCCTGTACTAGCTGCTCAGAGACAGTACTGCTCCAGCAATGAAATAGAGCACTGCCTTTGCTCTAACTTGGGAGTCATTAGTCTGGCCTGTGATGATATCACTGTTAACAGGTTCTACCAGTTGGCATTGGCTTGGCTTGTGGTTGGAAGTGACATGATTCTGGTCTGTGCTTCCTATGCTTTGATTATTCGCTCAGTGTTGAGGCTGAACTCCACTGAGGCAATATCTAAGGCCCTCAGTACCTGTAGCTCCCACCTCATCCTCATTATGTTTTACTACACAGCTATTGTTATAGTATCTGTCACTCACCTAGCTGGAAGAAGGGTTCCCCTCATCCCTGTTCTCCTCAATGTGCTGCATACTGTCATCCCTCCATCTCTTAACCCCATGGTATATGCCCTTAGGACACAGGAGCTGAAGGTGGGCTTCCAGAAGGTATTTGGCCTGAGTGAGTATGTGTCTAGGAAATAAACTGACTGTATGTGAAATAACACTAGATGTAGCATTGCAGGGAAAAGAGAGTATAAACTTTAACCCCAAAATACATTGCTATAATTTGATCTCTCCTCATTTACAGGGCATCTACTCAAGCTCGTCTACTTTGACTAGTGCATTCCATATGTAAATTATGTTTTGAGGCTTTTCATAAATAGGCTTTTCTTCTCACGTTCTGTGATAGCCTATGATGCAAGCACTGTTCTTTGTAAGTTCTGCAGACAGGGAAAATGAACTGGGACACTTGCCCAAAGTTGACTGGGAAATTAAAACCTGAGATTTGAACTGAGACAGTGTCCAGAATCTCTGCTCTTAACCCTTCTTCTCCATTCACCTCATTATTATTCTTCAATAGTAAGTTAAGGTAGTAAAACAAGTCAACATTTATATACTCATTTTTTTAGTATAATTCCCTTTATAGCATGGCAGTAGAGGTGAATGGCAGCAATGGAATAATCAGTTCTACAACTATCAAGAAGAGAAAGATGGAAGCTAGAGATATGACTCAGTGGTTAAAATCACTTGTTGCTTTTGTAGAGGACCAGGATTTGATTCCCAGCATCCACATAGTGGTTCACAACTGTGTTTCATTCCAGTCCCAGGAGATCTGATGCCCTCTACTGGGATCCCTGAGCACACACTTGGTAACCAGAAGTATATTCAGGCAAAACCCATACACACTATATAGTAATATAAATTAATCTTTTAAATATTTCTGAAAAAAGAAGAAAATGAAGATGATCATGACCACAGCTTGATTGAGGAACAGAAGTGTATCAAGTCCAGTTGATCAGGAGTATGAATAGACAGGTCATATGACTCAGGCATAATTACATGCACTCGGAGATACTATGGGGAAAGTATTTGAACAGTATGCAGCAGCCATGTTTACCATATGACAAACACTGGAACCATGACACCCTTCCACAGAGTAAAATAAAATAGCAAGGATATTATCACTGTATATATGTGTGTATATATGTATGCGTGTATGTTTGTGTATATGAAGTTATTGGACTCTGCCTTCTGTTTCATCCTCTCTCTCCCTCTCTCTCTCTCTCTCTCTCTCTCTCTCTCTCTCTCTCTCTCTCTCTCTCTCTCTTGTGTGTGTGTGTGTGTGTGTGTGTGTGTGTGTGTGTGTATTACTACACACAGGAAGCAAAAACCAAAATGCCAAGCCAAGGGCCGTGCAATAGGAACAATGAATGACTTTAGATCTCATGGAATGCTGCCCATGGTTACCAGAGCCACATGGGTGGTCTAGGCCCCAAGAACAACAAAAAAAAAACCTTAAGAAAGACACACCCACATTAGTTAAGCTAGGGACCTGTTGTGGTCAGGGAACAAGAACAATGGCAGCACAGGCTGAAGTGACTTTCATTCAGGCTGGACTGGTGACAATTGATTTCTTATATCCATTTTTACCCTTGGCTTCCTGCTATGATTTACTAAGAATTGCTGATAAGTAGATATGCTTTTTGAGGATTTAAATAAGATATGACTAATTTTTATATAAAAGTTTAGATTTGTGATTCTTTTAAGATTCCTACAAGATTACTTTTTAAGATAAATAATAAAATAATTAATTCTTACTTTGTAACCACAAATTGCTGTCTGCCAGCAAGAGAAACTGACTGGGAAAACTACCTTGCTTGCTTACACTTTGTTAATCTATAACAAGTTGCTTAGTTACAAATGTATATGGGTTTGGGGGAATAATTTGTTTTCTTAACCTGTACTACATAATGTTACTTCTTATAATAGTATTAAAAACACACTGTTTTTCACAACCATTCACTAGAAGAAAACTAAAATGTAATCACACTGTAATTTAAACCGCTTGAAAGATTTTGCTGGTATATATAAGCTATGGAAGAATAAAGTGTGAGGGTTGGAGCATCCATCAAATATGTGTATGTGTAAAGTTTGTGTGAGTGGAAGGTTGGAGCACTGTTCCTTCCATCCATGAACCATGTGTATGTATGCATATGTGTAAGGTTTGTGTGAATCAGGATTGGAACACTGTTCTTTTCACCCATCAACTATGTGTATGTATGCAAGTATGTATGTATGTAAGTATGTATGTATGTATGTAATATATCTATGTATGTAATGTATGTATGTAATGTACGTATGTATGTATGTGTGTATGCATGTATGTATGTATAGCCTGTCTGGGTATGTGTTGGAGCTTGCTCCATCCAACAATCATGTGTCTTTAAGTATTTATGTATGAAATGTTTGGAGCACGCTTACTGGAGCTTCACTCTAATCATTCTATGTATGAATGTGTATATATCTGTCTGTAGGTCTGTAAGTAAGTATGTATCTGTGTATCTGTGTATGCATGTATGTTTGTGTGTATGAAGTTATTGGACTCTTCCTTCTGTTTGATCTACTCAGTGTATGTGTGTGTGTGTGTGTGGTATTTGTGTGTGTCTGAATTTTCGCTTTCCTTTTCTTTCTTGCCATCACCAAGGAATTAAAGAGTTCATAGGTTTTCTGTTGGCCACAGGGAGTGCCAGCCCCAGTAAATTAAGCTTTCTCCCTTAGGGAAAAAAAAATCTACTGAGTAATTGCTCTAATCACTGGCTACCTTTGGCAGCAGATCCTATATGTATCTTAATCCATCCCAGTCAGCTCCTCTAAGCACTGACCACCAAGGGCTGCCTGCCTCAGTTTACCCACCACATGGATGCCAATGCCAGTCATTGGCAAGAAAACAATAAGATATTCTGCAATGATAGTCTATAATGAAGAGAAACCAGGAGGATTTTCCTGTTTTTCTATATTTTCCTTCTTTTGTACAATAATATATCCCTACCTCACCCTCCCCTCCCTCAACTCTTTCTTGTCCTTCCTACCTCCACACTCTCCAGATCCACTGCACCTCCATTTCCCTTAAGAAAAGAATAAATACATAAGTTTTGGTCATTGTTCCCATTTAAAATAGAAAAATATCCCTGTGAAAACTGACTTTTCTCTTTTTCAGAAGATTAAATTCTTTGAGAAGATTAAATGGTTCAATTTCTACAATGTCATCTGCCAAACATAACCTTACATAACAAAAATTTAAAGAATAACTTTAGAAATGGGAAAATCTGGACATAGGCATGGTCTCTGGTCCCAGATACGGATTCTTCAATTCATGAGGAAAACAAAGAAACCAGGAGTATTTCTCCAGCACTGTAAACTATAGAACTCTGAAATCCTCTGCAAGGATTCACTCCATACGACTGAAGAGTTGGACAGAGCTTATTTTTTCAGTTCACAAACTCATGAATTAATTTGCCCTGGAGCTCTATAAAGAAGAAAGCAAAGAATTAAAATAAATAAAACATTCAACTTGACTTGAACTTCTCTAGTGAAATACAAAAGTTCTATGGAGTCTGATAGCTCACCATAAAGAACCATAGAAGTTCTATAGAAAAGTGGTGCTTGGCTAGAACAGATAATTAATAGACTAAATTGGTTTGTTGCCTATCTAAATGTCTAAGAAAGGAGTAACAAAGATGAAATATTAGCTCAGGACAGTGTGTGTATAGTAGATTTTCTGACACAATACCATGACAATATGATAGACTCTGGGAAAAGAATAACTGTGCTAGTAATTTGGAAGCCAAAAGTTAGACTATTAACTCTCAAGCAGTTGGATCCTCTTTTCTTTGGAAGAGTCAGTTAGGTGGCATGGGCATCCTCTGTGAATAAGGCAAAACTTGACCTGGTGAGTTTATTTAACATTCTTCAATCATACTAAGACTATGTTAGTGATGCCCAATCATTGCTCAGCTGGCTCTATTGCTTTCATGTCTGTGGTAAGGCAGAGGTATCAGAGTAGAAAGGCATGCGTAAGAAAAGAGTAGGAGAGGGTTATGGACAAGACCCTTCAGGTCCATGCTCCTAGTATCCTACAGCCTTTAACTAGGTACCACTTCCTAAGAACTCAAGTGCCTATGAAATTATTAATAGATTAATGTGTTGATGATGTTAGTGATTTTATAATCCACTTGCTTCTCAATAATTGCCATGAGCTAGAGACCATGGCTTCATCACTTAAGCCTTTTCAGAAGAATATTCATATATTACATATAACATTTTACGCCTTACCACCAAAGACCCATGTCCATCTCATAATGCAAAATGCATATCCATCTCCTAATGCAAAATGCATACACCTTCATGAGTTCCTGAAATCTCAATATTTCAACATTCTCTCAAAGTTCCAAGTCCCCCTTAAGAGAAAGGCAGAATCTTGCTGTAAGCCTTCCAAAAAAAAACAGAAAGTTACACTTTTCCAAAATGCAATGATATGGTACAAACACTCTCATTCTCAAAAGAAGGGACATGACAGGACCAAAACCAAGAAAGTAAAGGGTCAAGGCCAAACTTCATGTCCATCATCAAGAGCACATGGTTCTGTGCTATAAACTCCAAAGGATTGAGGGAGCCCCATTCACACAGTTTTCCTGGATATAGTCTATAGGGCACCTCTCTTAGACTAGTTCTGCATATGAGAGAACTTTCTTTCCTGTGCTGTACAATAATCAAATAACATGTAACATCTCCCTCTTTTGTCTACTTTTTTAAAAGGGTTTATCTCTAAAACACAGTAAAACTTTGTACAATAAAAACAATCATAAGGATTGCTAATACATACAAAAAAAATCTATCAAGTTTTAATAATACCCAACATGCTTGCATCAGTCTTTAAGGGTTTTTTAAATTATTTTTATTTTTTACAGTCCAATCCTTGCCTCCCTCCTGGTCTTCCCTCCCATAGTTCCTCATGCCATTTCTCCTCCCTGCTGTCTTAAAGAAGATGCCCCCTACCCAGACACCAGGCCTCTCTACTCCCTGGGCCCTCAAATCTCTCAAGGGTTAGGCATATCTTCTTTCACTGAGGCCAGACCAGGCAGTCCTCTGCTGTAAACATGTCAGGGCCTTGAACCAATGCACATATGCTGCCTGGTCGGTCGCTCAGTGTCTGAGAGATCTCAAGGGTCCAGGTTAGTTGAAAATTGTTCATGGTTCTTCCTCCTCAACTTCTTCCATCCTTCCCCTAATTCAACCACAAGGGTCCCCAACTTCAGTCTAACGGTTAGGTGCTGTACCTGTATCTGTCTCAGTCAGTTACTTTTTGGGTCTCTCAGAGGACAGCCATGCTAGGCTGCTGTCTATAAGCACACCATAGCCTCAAAACATCACCCAATGTGATAACCTCCATAGCCTTTCAATAAACATCCTTTTTCACTAAATATCTGTCTCAGCTCTTTTGCAGGAGTGTCTTGTTAAGTTTTTCTTATCTCTCCATCATCTGGAATACTTGCTTTTCTCTGAAAACACAATACTTAGAAGTATCATACAGGAATACTTCAGCATTAGTACATGTATGAAGTTGTGCAATTGTACAAATGGGGAAAGGGAAAACATCCCAAACGTAGATAAATAAATTATCCAATAATAATAATAATAAAACAGATAATGGAACTGGCTGTTGCAGTCAAGCATTCGACACTTTTTGTCAACAATTTAATATTACCCATATTATTGGGATTCCTTATAATCCTCAAGAAAAAGGGACTGTAGAAGGGGCCCAAGGAACTTAAAACAATATATTCATAAAATAAAAAAGGGGGATGTATATCCCCATACACCACAAATTTATTTAAATCATGGTCTTTTTATTTAATTTTTTTAAAAAAATTTGGATGCCAAGGAACTTTCTGCTGAGTGTCTATGACACCCTACAACTAGGCATACTTATGCATATATATATGAAAGGGAAGGATCCACTTGCTGGAATATGGCATGATTCCAGTCAGGTATTTAATATGGAGAAGAGGGCATATTTGTGCTTTTTTTATACAGGATGCTGAAAAAGCATGGTGACTGCCAGAGTGACTGGTGAGACATGCTGATGATGGGACAAAGAATGATGCTGACCTGTGAGCTGGCTGAGTGCCCTGACAATGGTGACAGGGAAGCTATATTGGACATATGTTTCCTACCCACCTTGGCTTGCCTATATCTCCGATGGGACAAGCTGCATACCTCAATTTTTAGAACTTGTGTGACAGAGAATCAAAAAGAGAAGTTATAATACTCTTATATAATACTCTTATATAATACTCTTATAATACAAGACTCTTGTATATTTCTTAAATGTGACCAATTATTTGGACTCAATCATGGACTGGTCTAGAAATCAATCCAATATTGGAAATAACAGTATTCATTTGGAAGTTTGGTTCAGGACATTTTCAGAGACATATTTGGAAGTTAGCTGAAGTTCTCTATAATGTTATGTTAGGAAGAGATAAAGTTGGGACAGGATCTGGATTTCAAACAATTGTTAGTACATGCATTAAGGCTCTTTTAATTGTCAAGTTAAAAATACTTTTGTTTCTTCTACAGTATGTAATGTAAGTTGCATTGATTGTACACTTTCTAATTGTGTTAGTATGTTGAAACCTGGCATGTCTGTTATGGAGGTCTATCAACCAGCTTTTATTTTATTGCCCTGAGTATCACAGAACCTTGCTATTTTAAAAATATCTTGAAAGTACTGGAAAAAATGAGTCAGGCTTTAAGCAGATGCAAGAGGATAGTGGGCTTGATTATTGCTGGTATACCACCTTTAATTACATTAATTGCTAGCACCACTGCTTCTGCAATTGCTTTGACACAAGAAGATAAGACAGCTACTTTTGTTAATCATTTAGCAAAAAATATTACCAATGTGTTGAGTATACAAGAGGATTTAGATAGGCATTTGGAACAACATATTGATGCTCTTTATCCTATTCAAATTATTGGAAGGAGGTTCAGAGTTTAAGAATAAGGAGCCATCTCGAGTGTCAGGACAAATACTATTGGATTTGTGTTACTTCTAAAATGTACAATGATAGTCATTGTAATTAGGAAAAAGTTTAAAGACACTTACAGTGTATTTGGCATAATTCTAACACCTCTCTGGATGTTTTAATTTTGCATAGTGAGCTTATGAATTTCAAGAATGCTGCTTTGCTGAGCATTGATGCTGTAGATACTGCTGATAAAATTATGCATGACCTGAGATCAGTATTATTGTTTTGGTCAAGCTTCAAGAATGGCATATATAGCTTAATCATGCTAGCCCTTTTTGTTCTGGAAATACTTTTATTCCTGCCCATCATGATAAAACTTGTCTTTAACAACATCAACATATTGGTAGCCAAAGTACATGGCTTGAAACTGAAAATGGACCCCCAGACAGAGTTATTAAATTAACAGGCTGGCAAGCCAAGGATGGATACGATTCTACACAGAGCCTTACCAACCTAAGACATAAGTGCATTGCTTTTGATAATGTATATTTCATGATGGGTATGGAAGGCATTCTTGTCAGAATGACCTAAGACAGACTCAGTCTTGTTTATGAAATAAAAAGGGGGGAGAGTCAGAAAGCTTTTGGAACTGCTTGGCAAGAATCTGAGATAGGCTAAGGACAAGGAAATGGGCTGCTTGGCAGGAATATGACGTTAGCCAAGGGCAAGTAAGTGGGCTTCAGGCAGGAATCTGACATTAGGCTAGAACAAAGAAATAATTTCAGGCAGGAATCTAAATCCTAAGCTAGAACAAGAAAGTAATTTCAGGCAGATATCTAAATATTAGGCTACAACAAGGAAGTAATTTCAGGCAGAAATCTAAATATTAGGCTAGAACAAGGAAGTAGGCTTCAGACATGAAAAAAAACTTTGGGCTAGGACAGAGAAGTAGGGTTGGCTATTTTGGCATCCCAGTAAGCCCTTAAAAACAGTGATCATGGGAGTGTTTATGGAACTTTGTTTATTGCCTTGCTTGTTCCTCGACTACTTGTGTTTATTGTCTTACTTATTCCTTGACTATTTGCATCTATTGTATTGCTGGTTCCTCAACCTAGAACTGACTTTAATACTTCCATGTAATTAAAATGGTATTAAAGCAAAATGAGGAGAGGGGATGGGATGGGGATTTCTAGAAAGGGGAAATGGGGAAAAGGGATGGCATCTGAAATGTAGATAAATAAAAAATATCCAATAAAAAATTATGGGGCTGGCAGTCACAGCAAGGGATCATGAGAAAGAGAATGACAGAAGAAGAACAGGAGAAGGGAAAGAAATAAGGATGCTGATAAGAGGAGAAGGCTACTAGGAGAGGAGATGGACCACTTGCACATGGTGAGGAGAAGTACATCCTGAGGACAGGCTGCTGAACAAAAGGACGACATGGTGACACTCAAACAACAAGAAACTTCGGGAGCACAATTGGGAATTAACCAGTCTATTATATAGAAATACTGGAGATAATCACCCAGTAATTGTACTTAGTTCATTAAATAATTCATTAGGATTCAGTCTCCATTATTGGGGAGGGAGTGGCCAGGTCATATTAAGAACTAATAGAGTTAACAATTAATAAAGATTATAACAATAATATTCCCCTTTCTCTTTAATAAATTTAAGATTGGTGTATATTTGTCTTTTAGGTCATTAAGGACACTACTATTTATTATTAATCAAAAAATCTACAGACTACCTTTAATGAAAAGAAATGTATCACTTCAAATTTCAAACATTTGTTTGCAAGCAGCTTTTTCTTCTCTGCAGGGGGTCCCACCCTCTCTTCCTTATGTAGACCAGGATAGTCTAGAATTCAGAGATCTGCTTATCTCTGCCTCCTTCTCAGTCCTGGGATTAAAGGCCTATGTTACCACCACATTACTCAATCAAATTTATTACCTCAATTCCAAATCACCATAACTTTTTAATTTAGAAAACAACAAATTTGAAATGAGATACTCTGAATTGAAACCTTTCTTTAAAAATTCTATGTTTCAATAATACCACACACAAAAATGTGTCCATTCTACTTAAGTAGCTATACAGTTAATAATATAACCTGCTCTGCATTTCTCAAGGCAGCAAGGTCAGCAAGGGTCCTTGTCTGTGTCCTTGACCATGAACTTTGCGACTTCTGTTTCTATTTTGTTGATATAGGATCATCATTTTTACTCTGTGTAGTTATCACTAACTCCAGAGCTAGAAACAACTTTGCAGCATTTAAAGGCCTCTCAATATGATGAAGTATACCTTCTCCTTCCTCAATCAACCTCCCTAGCTGTCTCCATATGGGAAATTAGTCACTGCTGTCACTGTCCTGTCCTGATCATGGACAACCTAGACAGTCTGTGACTGTTCTGTATAACACTTTTCAATACTTTTCTCAGGAGTATTTTTATTTTATGATTTATCTCTACAACTGAAGGAGTATGAATCAGTGTCTTCCATTGGTGCAACATATCACATCCCTATAAATTCATAGCTATATTAGCCACATATGACATTGGTTTTCCCATTTGACCTTCAGGTCCTATACACTTAAGCTGTCTCACACTTTGTTTTACCTAAGATAAAGTTCTAAACCCTAAAGAGCAAATATCTATCTTCTGAAGAGGCCAATCTGGAAGCCAGTATGTTGTCGAATTTATTGTTACATCTGCTTGTGTCTACCAAATCTTCAATTTAATACTTATTATAATTCAATATAAATACTTTTAGTTTGGGCCTCAAATAATTTATTGCTGTTTACCAAAATTCTTGTTTTCTGGTCCTTCTCAAGTCTTCTGTTTTATCTATTGAAGTTGCTCTGACTTTGATATCTGGAGTATCAATGGCTATATACAAAGCAGATCTGTTTAATCTTTCTGTGGAAGAGTTTCTCTGCTGCTGACCTGAAATAACTGATTGGAGTTTGATACTAAGGCCTTCAGGAGAACTCATGAGATATTTCCTGACAAAAATTTCCCTTATTTGTCCCTTATTGATCTGCATTCATTAGTCTACTGCCAGTCTTTGGGATACCTTCTGCATTCTCCAGAATGCTGGGGCATTCTTTTTTGACTAAGCCTAAAAGAAAAGTATTGCTCTTAAACACTGAGTCAGCTGTCCAGCACCCCAATACCAAGGACAACTGAGTAAATTCATTTCTTTCCAAAATAGATTTGTTGGTGGAAACTATCACAAAGAATACCCTTTACCAAAACAGACTGATGATTCAGTCAAGGAAATTAATCTTATGTCTCTGTATTCTAAATTCACATTTAAAATATGTCATAAAAGAGAGAAAACAGACTTGTGACACTTTGAAGTCCTTAGCAAGAACAATATGTGGCTTAAGACAAAAGAAATGGTGATAAGATATAAAAGTCTTAAGAGCTCAAATAAGAGGAAGTAAAATAGACTGTAGCCTTTAGAAGAGATATTGACAAAAGATAATGTTCAAACCTTTAAAACCTTCCTATAGTTAGCAGGGTAATTGAAGAACCTGGAATGTTAGAGTCTCTTAGGCTGCCCCTAAGACCAGCGCCACATGCCAGAAAGCTCTTGAGTCATATTCCCAAGGTAACATGTGAAGCATTGTCTCTTGAGAACACAGTAAGGAGGGCCGAAGAATCATCATCTCAGAAGCAGGCAACTTGAGGAGTTATATACTAAACCCCCAGACTCTAGGTGTGAGGAATAAGAGAAGGAATGTGTTCAGGATGGTAGGCTGAACACAGGTCACTCTAGCATGGAAAGCAGAAGCTGCTGTAGGACCCTGTAACAGGGACCCTCTTCACACCCTCCTGAGGGGTAAGTAAGCCTGTTCAGAGGGGAAAGGACTGGGTCCCTGCCTTATAATTCAGTCCTGATCTCTGAGTGGTGAGGCAACAGAGTCCCTGTCCTGTAGTTCAACCCTAGTCTCTGACTACAGATCTCATCTCTGGCTTCCACAACTTGTTTCCTTTCTTTTCAAAATTCACTATCTTCAATACTACTATCTCTCCGCTCCTCTCTTAGGTAGAGATTGGGATCTGTGATCAGAAAAGCAGGAGAGGAATATGGCTGAAGCCTAGACTGAGCAGTGAGGGACAGGACAGAGGACTTGTAGTAATACTCTACAACCAGTTTTCTTAGAAAAGCAACAATAAAATCCAAAGATTATTTTACAATGTTTGATATAAGATATATGTCAAATGCAAAATAATAAAAATATTGTATTTAGTGTAAGTCCTATCTTAATTCTCATTAGCATTAATTAAAAACAAGGTTTACATGTGTTCATAGGGGCACTTTTTTACACTGATGTTCTATCCATGAACTTCTAACCATTTCACTGACACGGGAAACAAAAATTAAGGGACATAAATATTTTGAAGAAAGAAAAATATTGTTTTATGTAATTTTTTACTCTATCTATTAAGTAAATGTTTTAGAAGTAATACCAATGAGAAATTATAAAAATTAATGATACTATCCTAAAAGGGATGATATAGAAGATAAAAATAAAACTGCAATGTATAAAATAAGATATATAAGGTAATTTTAGGCAGCAGTAAGTGTTTACTTAGCACAAGATTTTTAAAAATCACAGAGCTTTTAAAGGGAGCACAAATTCAGTTTGGCATGGTTCTGTAATCCCAGCATTTATGATGTGGAAGAAGAAGAATCAGGAGTTTCAAGACATCTTTGAGATTATGAGACTCTATCTCAAAAAGTAAACAAATGCATACAAAATAGTAACAGCACAAGCTTTTTAAAGTTACTGTATATAAAAAGAAATAACAACAATAAGAATATACAGATCAACTCAACAGATGATCATATGTCAGAAAAACTATATGTTTATATATTATATAGATAAATAACCATATTGCTTTTAAAAGATCTCAAAACATTAATAACTATAAGAACATCTCAGACCAATATCCTGAAGCTTTATTTTTTTATTGCTTGTGAGTTTCTGTGTGTGTGTGTGTGTGTGTTTGCACATGTCTGGGGCCTACTCTCAGAGCACAGAAAAGGGGGTGAAGTTCCCCAGAACTAGAATTACAGGCCTTTGAGAGCGCCCTGATGTGAGTGAAGCTGAGAACTCAACTCCAGTCCTGAAGAGCAGCAAGTGTGCTTGCTCACAGAGAAACCCAGTTCAAATGCTTCATTGGTTATTTTATTTATTTACATTTCAAACGTTGTCCCCTTCCTAGTCTCCCCTCCACACACTAGCCATCACATCTCCCCAGCCCTTTGCCTCAATGAGGGTGCTCCTCTATCCACCCAGCCACTCCTGTTCATCACTTTAGCATTTCCCTGCCAGTTCAAATTTTAAACGACAATTTTTTTAAAGTAAATAAAGGAAGGAATAATCTATGTTTAAGAATGAAAAAACTTGATGCAAAAGTGCCTCTTTTTTCCAAACATTCATCCATATGCAAAACCAAATTAATGGTGCTATTTTACAAAACAGTGTTATTTTACAAAATTTGACAAAAATTCTGAAGTTAATCTGATAATTAGTGCATGAATGAGAATTAAAATCGAAGAGAATAGACTAAGGAATTAACTTTCATGTGTATTATGCTTACTTACACAAAAATAATCAGATATAGAAAGAGTGGATTCCCAGAATAGAATTGAGCTATGTGTGTGTCCATACATATACACACGTTGTCTACATGTGTCCTCATTATATGACTAAATAGGCATCCTAATCATTTGATGAGAGATATAGAACATATGCTTAATTATTCAAAATAAATTTGTTTACATATCTCTCATTAATACAAAAATCAATTCCATGTAATCTAGTTATGCTAGAAACCAAAAAGTCAATCATTCAGAAATTAATAGTGATAAAAGTATTTTTTAGGAAAGAAGAATATATGTAACTGGTACTTAAATAATGGAATATAAAAGTTTTACATTTTATGTAAATAGTGGACTAAGTGGATATTTCACAGCAATGTAAAATCACCAAACAGAAACTGGAGAAAGATAATAAAAAAAATCAATGCTTAGGTTCTTTTGTTATTATCTGGAATTTTCTAAAGGTCTTCTCTTTTGTTATTTATTCATTTTACATCCCACTCCATCCCACTCATTGTTCCCTCCAAGTCATGCATGCCCCCCCCAAGTAAAAGTCTTATTGAGAATTCAGTATGTTCAACAGACCACAACATTATGGGTGAGACAAATATCACTACCTTAAGCCTAGATAACAATGGAATTTTTCTGTTTCCCCTCAATCTACAGGCAGATGCTGAGAACAGACATTCCATGAAATGGGTACTGCCCTGCTTGAAACCAACAGCTCAGAGTTCCAAGTGTCTGAGTTCATTCTGCTGGGATTCCCAGGCATTCATGAGTTCCAGATCTGGTTGTCCTTACCTATGGCTCTGCTTTACATTGTAGCTCTTGGTGCAAATCTCATGATTTTGATCACCATCTACCTTGAGCCTAACCTGCATCAGCCTATGTATCAGTTTCTTGGTATCTTGGCTGCAGTAGACATTGGCTTGGCTACCACCAGCATGCCCAAGACCCTGGCCATCTTGTGGTTTGATACCAAAACCATCAGCCTCCCTGAATGTTTTGCTCAGATCTATGCTATCCACACTTTTATGTGCATGGAGTCAGGCATCTTCCTATGCATGGCAATAGATAGATATGTAGCC